>JAZGTJ010000512.1:0-39814 GCA_036877575.1 Botia almorhae
AATATGTCACTCAGGACAGTACTTAATAAAAAATAACATGCTTTGGTATGATAAATCTTATTTTGTTGAAATTATTCACATTTTCACAGATTCTACAAGGGGTACCTAAACTTTTGCATACCACTGTAAGTACAAATTTCATTGATTTCTAGTAAACAATGGTTTAAAGCTACTTTTTTGAGAACATGAGGGAGAATGAACAATGAGAGAATTAAATTGTTTGGGTTAACTTAAACTTTAATCTTTCCTTAGGACTACTATTACTCCTCTGATTACTTTGTAGCTTGCAATCTTTGTGGATGAAACTCACTCCTGCAAGTGTCTTAAGAGCTACAATTCCACTCACATGTACGGTGAACACTGGGATATGAACAGGGTGCTTGGCCAGTCCTACCTACCATACTGCTCTAATGACATTTATCTCAGTCATGATCAAAAGCAGCAGAAAAAGCAGCAGTGTCTTTTCATTTAATACCATCCAATGTCTCCTTGCCCTGACACAGCACAAAAGAATAAAAAGAGTAAAAAGCTCACCTCAAATTAGATTATTACTGAAGAGAGGCAATACAGACAGAGAAGAAGAGAGAGAGACTAAAAGAAAAAAAGGCAGGTGATGAAGGCCTTTATTTCATTCAACAGATTGGCACAATTGAACGAAGCCAGGCCAGGTTATCGATTTGTGGAAAAAGACAGGGAAAATCAGTGATCGCAAAGTCCTGCTCAGCTTTGTCGTAACGATCCTTTGGGGCAGCAATTACCCGCAAAGCCCTGACTTCCTGTGGGTGTGGGGGCACGGGACAATCAATGTGCCCAGGCTGTGCTTTCAAACATGACCTCTTCATGGCCTCCAGCTTACAATGACGTTCCACATATTCATTATGCTAGGATGACAAGTACATGTAGAACCCATGTTCACTTCTACACACCACCACGTGCTAGTGTGGTGTGTAGTAAAAGACTACTGTCTCCCATGTTAAATTCAGGTCAGCTCAAATATGTTTGACCTAGTCTGAAACTCAACATATAGAGCATTTATTAATCATCTGATGTATACTACACACAAAAATGATAAGAGCTTTCTTAAAATGCCAAGCTCTTAACTAAATGGTGAAATTTTGTCACAAAAAATTGGTTGTGATCAGTCAAAAAACTGTGATTGGCCACTTTACATCATATTGGTCTCTTTCTGGGCAAAAATTGCTTACAGACACAAAATAAACTTCCGTGTGGACCAGACTTTATGCTAAACGTCAAGTGTTTGGCTGCACGGTCCTAGTGCTGACTTGAATACACTAACCTCATATCAGCTCATCTTGTTGCCTAGAATGGACTTACAATGTGCACGCCCACTCCCAGGAGGTCTGTGTAACCATGGTTTCCTGCATTTCACTTTGATCTGCACATCTTCTGTTCAGCTGGTGGAATGTCAGTTATCTTCCTCAGCTACTCTCACAAACAGAAACTGCATTTTCTTTAGTGACCTACACTTAACAGGCACAGACAGCAATTACAATACACCACTTGCATCGTCAGCTAAAGATAGAAAATTGTCACATATGAGTCACTACAATATTTATCAGCTTGCCATTTGTGGATTTATGACTCTCAGCTCCATATAGCAATTCTGAAGCTGTGGGAAGAACACACAAAGTCTATATATAGCAGTCTTTCCCATAGTATCACATTGCTCTACAAAGCTTCTTATGGAATGTTCATTTGGCTCGTTTTCCCTGCTTTACAAGAGATCTTGCATAACATGTGCCTTCATGTTAGCAGGCCCACAGTGATAACGTAATAACAATAACTGAACTGGGCCGGACAGATAATTAAAGAAATAATCTGTGATTTCTGTTTACAGAGCCATAAATTACAGCGCTAGGAAGAGCAAGTGGACAATCTGGACGATAAATCATATATCCTCTAAAAAACCCTCGCTTCCTGCCAACTGCTGTCTCACTCCAACGTGACAAAAAGTTTCTTACCACAAAAAATAATCTTGTCCCTCACAAATAAACTTGAGGGACAAATAAACTTGTCCCTCAAAATTACAGTTACAGTGAGGCACTCCCATTAAAAAGTAAACAAGGCCTGTGTTCCAGAGGGTTATAGATCAAAAATGTGAAACTTGTATTTTCATTACTACACCAACATGAATTATTCAGTAGAAAAATATTTATTATTTGGATTTTTAAAGCATCTAAATCATGGTTTATGAGGTGGTCTTATGGGTATACAACAGTGTAGTTTAATGTGTTTAATGTCAGTTCACCATATGTATGTTACAATTATATATATGTACAATTTAAAAACACTTGCGGGTAAATTCTATGTTATAAATGCCAATGCAAGTACATTTATTAGCGTATGTTTAGCTAGTAGTGCTTATGTGATGATTAATTTAATAAAAAAAATTGTTTTACTGGTTGAACATCTCTATACATCTTGATGGCAATTACCAAGTAAAGTGGTTTAAATATATTTATATAAATACATATCCTCTGTGGGAGGTGCAGGTCCATAAATTGCTCGTCCAATCATTGCATTCGGACTGAATGTGTTGCGAGAGGCATGGCTTTGGAGAGTGTGCTGACGGAAGGGCAGGATCTTATGCTTTCAAAGCTAGCTTGCTATTGCTAGCCTCTCCATAATCACCTACCCTACCCTTTAAGAAAATGGTTAAAGCATAACTAATGTGCAAACAATATTTTGGTTGCTTGGGTCAAAATGTTAGGCTGTCTGCCAAATAAAGCCACAGAGACAGACAGCGAGTATAACTGAGAGTAGGCCACAGGTGGTGATGCCCTGATGTGTTCAATACTCATATGGCCATGAGGCTAAGCAGTTTAATCATAACTCTCTGTTTTTGAACACAAAGAGCTGTCCATCTAGCCTGCAATCTGTTGTATTTTCCCCCACGGACAGATACAAAGGCCAAACAACGTGTGGCAGGCATCTGGCGTCTCGTCAATACCATTCACGCCGGAAGACCATTCGTGTCTCAAAGCTCGAATGTTCTAACATTCTCAGTCCACAAACCTGTCGTAAACCTCTGGCTATTTTTAAAATTTCTCTCTCTCTTCTCTTGGTCTCTTTCTCTGCATCTCTCTCTCTCTGACTAATCCTCTCTGATTCCAGTTGCCAAAATCAGATGTCCATGTCTGTTACAGAAAACTCACTGGTCAATCGTGCACATTCTCTCTCATTGTCCATGAGTGTCACTGTGGAGTGCAAAACAGATTCAGACTGCAGCAAAGTCTTCTGCTAGATGGAAAGGGAGTGTGCCTTAAAATGTTACAAATAAAAAGGCCAGACTGAATCTGTGGACCTTTCTGCATTGACTTAAGGGGAAAAGCAGTATGATGTATTTAAACAGATGTGATTACTTGCTAAACAGAGCTGAGAATACTACACATGCACAATCAAATTAACTTAAACCCTAATAAACACATGAGGAGTACAGATGTGGCACTTTGTAAATGACAGATGTTCCAATTGCACAAAGCTTTCTACACACACAGATTCTGTGTGGGCCTTTCATGAGGAATAGAATGCATTACTTACATCAGCAAACTTATGGTTCCTGAAATGCGACTTATTGCACTTTAACAGCTGCACGGCCAAATTGCAGTCTTGCCGATAGCGCTCCTGAATGAGGAGAGAAAACAGGCAAGGAAATAGATATGAGAAGGGTCAAACATTCTGAAATGGGAAGTGCATCAAAAAATTATTACTGATATAAATGTGAAAATTGAAAGCAAAAATGCAATTGTGAAAAAGACTAATACAAATAAATACCCACAACCAGTTAAAATATTTAAAATGTCCTTAAGGCTTTATTATAAAATGTAAAAAACAGTAATAATGAAGAATGATCAGGTATGTCAAGGGTTTTGACTAGCACCACATGAAAATTATTCTGGAATTAAATTTAGAGGAATTAATTCTTCTAAATCTACCTGTGAGGCAGAAGGTATGATTGATGTGTGGACTATCTGTCCAAGGAAATGAAGCACACAGTTTAAATGCAGTGAAACAGACGGCTATCAGTTGCTTGAGTGAGATAATTAGTTCCCCGCGGCACATTTTAAACTACCTGCATTCTGGAGCTTTGTTATTCCTATGTGGGGTTACTTCAGATCTTAAAAAAGAAATTGTCAGACAACTAATTTGTCTGGAAAGTTACAGTCTGGTGTCAACTTCCTGTCATTACTTGTCAAAAGAAGAACTGCATATTTCTACCCCTACTTTCTATCTCAGTTTATGGTGTAAAACATCTATAATTCAGATAGGTAAATATTCCTGTATGGTGTAAGCTAAAAGGTGTCTGAAATATTGCTCTATTTGTTTGAACCTGTGGCTCAACCAATGGGAATGAGTTTGTCCCATGACCTTTTTGTCTTATTTCTCTTCCAATAGGAATTGTTTCAAAATTGTTTAAAAATGGGGTGGCACCAAAGGCCTAGAAATTACATTTACCATTTAATAGAAATTACTATGGAGACTTTGCTGTGTTCCTCCGTGGAGCTCTGAACAGCAGATATCATTTGTTGGACGGCGGAAAGATCTCACAAAAGGCTTCTGTGAAAGCTTTGCACAGATCCTCCGCATGTAACTTTCAATTTTCAGCTCCAGTAGTTATCAATCCCAGAAACACGCCAGTACTGACAACTTTAGTCCAAATGCATCTCACACACACACAAAGCTCTGTACGTACGTTTAGCTCCTCCAGCCTGTCGATAGTGTTTTTGGCATCCACTAGTTTATTTGTGAGCTCCACAATCTCTTGGTCCATAGTCTTCTTGTCTCTCTCCACTTTACGGAGCTGTATGAGAAAGAGACAGCGTTAAAAGTCAACTTTACCATGAGAAAGGCCTTAGATCAACTTCTTACTTGATTAACAAGGTCACCAACAGCTATTTACACACTGATTTGAAAGAAAAACAGTTGAGTTTCCTTTTGACCCTTATTTAAATGCTGACACAACAAAAAACAAACAAACAAAAGATTAGCAATCCGAGCTTGGGAATGTGGTTTCGGCAAGACAGACTCACTGCACATCTGATTAAAATGAACAAAGGTGCTGAGGAGTCAAGATTAATTTTGTTGAAACTTAGCACAAATAAGCATCAGTGTCTCTCGACCTCTGGGGCTCATTCTCTCTGTCTCCAGCTACTCGGTCCTCTGATAAACCAACTTTAATTACATTGTAATCCACATAGGGCTTAAAGGAGTAGAAAGAAACAGTCATTATCTATTCATCAGCATGTTATTTCCAGCCTGTACTTTTTTAAAATAACACAAAAGAGTGTTATTATATATTATAAGCAATTATGTTCCATACAACCACAGTTCATAGGGACCATGACTGTCAATCTCTAAAAGTGTTATATTCCTAGTCTTCTGTGAGTCTAAAACTAACACAAAGATCAATTTACATGAGCGACATTAACATGCCAAATGTCAAAACAAAATCAACATTTTGTACTTCATGCTCATTTTGTACAGGCTCAACGCCTGTTGTATGAGGACACAGTGTTGCTGCGATGCCGAAGTTTGCAATTACCAAACAAAAGTGTTTGAGAAACTCTAATAAGGACATTAGCTGAAGTTCTGTGGGCTCTCATTTGAGTGGAGACAGGGAGAGACACAAAGAAAAGGAGAGACAAACTGTGACCCTTAATCTGGAGGTTGCCATGTCCATAACAAAGCAATTATCTTTTTGGTCACCGTTTGACTGAAGTGGACAATGTAGACCAATAAAAAAAGAGAGGTAGTATGCAGAGCCCAGTATAATAAAATGCACAGCAAACACCAGAGGACTATCAGGGAACAGGGACAGAAAGATGTAGACAATATGTTTTGGTACTGCAGGTTAAATAGTAATGAATAACATTCACACTATCCAAAGTTGCAGTCAATGGTTAAATTGTCAACAGTCGCTTTTAACAGTCTACTCTAAAGGGTTTCATTATTGAGTGTATCTTTAATATTGGATATGTTTGCACCACATCTTATCTACCTTTTTAACGCAGCATAGATGCATCCTTCACTGTCTATGATTTCCCACAGTCCAATGCATGTGGCTTAGCGTTTGATAGAATTAATAAAAATGCAGTAAATACATTTTTAATTGCTAATTTTATTTACCTTATTCCTTCTAAATTTGTAGAGGGAAATACGGACGATATGTAAGAATGTTTTTACCTGAAGTTACCTGCACAGTTTTATATATTTTATATAACGTAACAGTTATAAAACTTTATTTCATTATCTCATCCATGAACATGATTTGTTAGTCCTGTTGGATTGATTTCTACCCGCAGTGGAGATGATGAACGCTATGTCACAGTGTCATCGAGCTGTGCCTCTGTTGTTGTTTTGATATGCAACCTCTAGCAGCAAAAGTTACATATTGTGTCTTTAATACACAAGTCAATGACAAATTGAGCAGCAAGCCTGCAGACTGAGGTTAAGTGAATACTTTGTAGTTTTTTGTTTATTTTGATAGTAACTATTCTTGGTGTTTGCAATATAGTGCATTTTAACCACTGTGCCAAACTGTGTACACATCTATCCCAGAATCCCCTTGTCCACATGCACAGACACTGACGTGACCACAACCATCTACTGCAGGAAAGGAGGACAGGAAACAGATTCACTGAGTCTTGGGAATGGTAACCACGGTGATACATGTTTGGGGCAGAGACTGATAGAAAACATTGAATAAATAGAAAAAGAATGAGAACGCAACTGCGTAGACCCAAGTTTGACTGATGGCAGCCTGATGAATGATGGCGATGATGAATATGATGATGGTGAGAAACCCAAGTTACGAGGCAGCATGAAGAGAGAGTGGGATGAGAGAGAGGAAGTGAGAAAAAGACGGAAGAAGGAAAGAGAGAAAGAGAGAAAGAAAACTTTAATTGTGATTTAATTTTGCTTTAAAATTATTGCATTTTATCCTTTGTCCTGTATTTCTGCAAATATAAGCTGGAGTGCAAACAAAAGAAAGATAAGAAGAAACATAGAAGTCGTCATAGGAATGACACAATTCATGGCACACGTATGGCTCACCCAGTTTGTCAACAGTCAATAGAAGATACAGTACCTGACATAAAAAAACAGGCTATTATTGTTAACCACAGCTACTGATATTAGTGAAAATTACTTTTTTACTAAACGGTAGCAAAAGAATGGAAACTATACATGTATAACTATAATAATACATGCAGAACTATAAACAAAAAAAAATTAACTTTTTATATTGTGAATGAATGTTGGGTGGAATAATTTCATTCATATGCCAGGCATGACTTTAGATTTTATTGTTATATTCTGCCAATGAGAACCATGCAATTAGACCAGAAGCAACTCACTGATTTACATGTAAAACAAACAAACCAGTTTGCTTTTGTTTCATTCTCAAGTGTTGTGTGTGCTGTCAAAGGCAGGTTGTGCAATTTGTGTTGCTATAACAAAAAACAAAACACTGAAATGAAAGAGAAGCTTAACATACTACTTTTGCAAAGATACTAACAAAACAGAAAGTATGAACAGTTAAACATAAATGACATAATAACAGAACAGCGCAGTGATACAAAAGCTGGTGAACAGGTGTTTTACATCACAGCTGGACTGCTGTACTGTCCAATCAGCATCCAGAACCTGAACTCTCTATTTTTATAATGCTTTTTCAGAAACGCAGTTGTAAATCTGGGTAGAACACAGATTTCCACATTATTTCTATTCACTGATTGTATTTGGAGAGAGGACACTGATAAAAACAGCTTTGATTGCGATCGTGTCCTGAGAACACCCACGGAAAGATGACAGGCCCTGCACAAGATGAATCAGGTCGGCTGGGATAATCCCTACCTCCGCTATGAGAGATTACAGAACAGAATGCCACCTGTTTTACCTGTGATTGGCAAAGCTCTAAGCGCAGGTCATAGATATGAGATTTCACCATGCAGAACGAAGGCGCTGCTGAAATGTAATTAAAAATAAACATAATTCTTGGAAAGCCAAAGCCGTCCTCATACACACATACAGGGGTTGCACGTGATTAAGAACCTGCGTCTTATTCTGAGATCTATGATCTCCAGTCATGTAAAATTACCCTAGAGATAATTTTGCAAACCACCTAAAAATGATAAGAGATTCCTAAAATAACTTATTATAGATGCATGTCTTATTAAATTTTCATCTAATAGGGAACTGAAGCAGAGCTGAGTTGAGGGAAAATTTAGATTTATTTTGGCTCTATTAGCACTTTAATAAAATGTAAAAATTTTTAACAATTTAGTCCGACAACAAAGAGCATATACCAAAAATATTTTGATGAACGTGTGATGCTAAAGAAGTGTGATCACATTTAAATGATCTTTAAATCACATATTCAGCCTAATTAAATCACATCGTCTGGTGACAACCACACTGCACAACAGTTATGATGATGCATTAGAAGATATGTCAGGAATTGTTTTACACACAGGGAAAGAGGCTTAGAGACGAATTTATATTTATTCCATCAGCTTCTAATGTTGTTCATTTCTTCTTTTTTTGGAGGATTTAGGAAATAGTTTTGCCCTTGAATCAAAGTGAATCAAAGAAATGTCTTATTAAATCCAAGCTTGTTACAAACATGTTGAGTTGTATTTGCTGTCAGGATGGCTTACTGATCTGTCACAAAGCCCTTACATATGACCGACACAACCAGAGCAGCCATTCAGGGCACTTTGCATTTGTTCGTTTATCGAAAGGAGAAAAACATCAATGTTAAATCAATCCTTTCACAAAGGCAGTGGTATCCGCTTTGACTTCATGTGACTGAATTTCAAACAGAACTTTAAACGTAGACAAATGAACTAGATGATGCTAAATTAGTCATCACTCAAACACTCAAATATTTGATTATAAATTTAGACAAGATTAGTAAACAATTCTAAGTAGTCTTCTGAACACCTATAATGTTTTAGTGTTTTGGCCATACTTCAGAAAAAGTGTCAAAAGTGGGTACTTGCATTGAAAGCACCTTTTTTGCTTTGTTTTATTAATATACTGATATTTTAATAAAAGTGACAGACATGTTGTAGTGACAAGCAACATTATATCATAAAAGCTTTCAGTGTAGCAGGAGTTGTGTAGATCATTCTATGAAGACACTTGCTTAAACATTTATAGTAAATTTTCTCAGCACACTGACAGTTTAGTGTAAGATTAATTTCTAATCATCACATTCACCAACAGCCCTGCAAGTCTCACATGAGCTCATACACTCTGCTTTAGATTCATTACATACACTTATAAGAGCAGAGGGAGGTAATATAATAAAGAACAATATTTGGCTGGGTGCAAAATCAACAACCGTCAGGTAAGCATATAAAGTAATACAAATAATGCTTGTCTAACTATTAGCCCAGTGGGAAATTAACCATTAGATATTCAATCAGGAAATGTTTGTAACTTTTCCACCCATGACTTCAGAACACAATCCTAGCCACCAATTTAGAGCTACAATCTATCTATCTTTTTTTAAGTGATGGGCTGGCCAAGCATGGTGACCCATACTCTTAATTTGTCCTCTGAATTTTATCCATTCAGGGCAAACTGTGAAGACACACCCTGAGCAGTGAGCAGCCATTTACTGCAGCACTCTGGGAATAACTGGGGGTAAGGTGCCTTGCTCAAGGGCATCTTAGTTGGTTTCTGCTAGTATTAGGAATCAAACCATCATCCTTCTGATTACAAGTTCGCCTCTTTAACCAGCAGGCTACAACTGTTTTTTGGTTGAACAAAAAACAGCTATTGATCAAGCACATAACAGATCAGTGTTTAATGATCAGTAGCCAATTAACATTGGTCATTTTGATTCTTTTGATGATTTATAATTTTGTGGATTTATAATCTGAGCTGTTGTGTCTGGTTTTGCGTATAATGTCAGTTTGGCTTTATTTAACTTCGACATATGTAAAGAAAAGTAAATAAAGTAACTTGCAATTTTGATTAAAATAGCGATGCCGAGAGAGTGCATAAAGATACAGTCTGCAGCTTTAAGAATATGTGGAACAAAATTGTGTGTGGTAATGTTTTTTGTATCAGAAGCTGTACATCACTTATATATTGGCTGTTGTATAATGCAGTGAGAACATTCCTTTTAATGTGGACGCTAAGCAACAAAGTCGGTAAGGATAGCATATGATATTAGAATTTCTTTTTTTAAAATGCATTCTGAAAATGTGCACCTTATTCCACTTATTCACTTGATTTACCCATTTTTTCAGTTACTTAATGTTGTATGCTTAAAGCAAGCGCAAAAAAATGCCAATTTTACAGTATGAGAATGTGTTGCATTCTCTTGCATTCTTATGTTACATGTGACATGAAGATAGGTGTAACTTGTTTATTAGTCCCTGGAAAATACACAAAGCAAAAGCTTCCTCAATTAGTGCTCATAATACTCATGACAAACTGACTGAGCATGACACCATTAGTGCTCTCAAAACATCAGGGTTGAAGAAACAGTGGCTTTAGAGGGAGAAAATGAAGTGAAGTTTAAAGGTTACCAGGGCGTGAAGTTTCTCCTCCAGGTCCTGATTAGCTCTCTGAGAGGCTGTGTAGCTGTTCTGCAGTCTGCAGGGGAGAATCAAAACAAATGCATGTCACTATCTGAGTACAGAACTGTATTTTGATTATATTTAATGTACAGTGCATTCTGATGCTGTGTGGTAATGAGACAGGCAAATAGTACAGAGATTCTCTGCAGTGCTGGGAAACGCGATCACATCCCGTCCTGTCACAGGCAAAATAATGTTTCAGCTCTGCAATGTGTACTGGGACTCAGTCTCGAAAGGGAAGGTGTGCCAACCGGAAAAATATTCGCAAGTTATTGCAGTAATAAGAGCTCATATTTCAAGCACAGAGTTGTAAGAGAGTGAGTCTGATGTTAAAGCAAAGACATCAAATCCTCAAGCGGTCAGAACGCCAACGCAGATTACAGAAGAAGCTAGAAGAGGGGAGAAGAGGCACTTAAGAAACAGATATTTTCATCATGAAAAGCCATTAAATTTCTCCTTCATCTGAAAGTCCTTTGAACAAAAAAACTCATGCTGCAAATGAAAAGACAAAACATTTTATTATCGGGTTCAGACAGAGTTTATATACTTCCAATCTCTATAGCTGATACAACATAATGGTATAGTTATATATTAGATGTGGAATGTTCACTCAAATATTTGTTAGCTTTAAAACACAAATGGCTTAGGGTACAACATTCAGTTTCTATCAAACAAACTGGTAGAGATTCTTCTAAACTTATATATCTGCTTTAAGCATGAGTCATCCAATCAGAATTTAGTTCAGAAAACAACGGTTTTAAATATTAGTTTTAATGTTGATATTGTTGGTTTCATCTCAAGCTGTTTTTCTATTGGAGAAATGTATGATACACCTTATTAGTAAAGTGTACTATGCAAAGAATAACAGAACAAATAAACCTAGCCTAGAATATGAAAGCACTAAATGGCATGTTAGGCATTTCAGAATATCTGGTGCTTTATTTCCATATCAGAAGACTGAGAATGGTGGAAATAGTGATGCAAGTTAAATAAATGTCTTAATTGTTGTAGTGTTTGCTGCTTTCTCTTTTATTTATTCATTTAAAAAAATGTATAGGCTATTTCTTTTGTGTTCTCACATTCATTCATTCAGTCATTGCTTTTGTCTGTTTTGTCTGCACTTAAGCGTTTAATTTATATTTTAAAAGCACATTATTAATGTGTTGTATTTCTCTGTAATGCTGAATAATGTTCATAAAACATTCTCATCCCTGAAACTCAAACCATCATCTAATACCCACCACCCCAGTACGTTTAAGTAATTAAATTAATATCATAAACGTTTGACTAGTCGACTAACGGCTTAAATGATTAAACTGAGTCGACTAGGAAAATCTTTAGTCTGAGGCAGTTTCAGACATGTGATCATATTTCCTTGGGTATGTAATACCATCAGCCTGTTTAACTCACCTTTAACCCTACAAACTATTTAGGGTACAAGGTGTTATGAAACCCTAGGGATGTGAGGCTCAAATGTTAAGTGACAGCAGTGTCATTTTCAAGTGGAGTCATATGGAGTCTCCTCCACATATCTTAAGCATATAACTTAGGCTTAAGTTGTGCTGCTAATTGCAGTGCTTATGTCACAAATCTCTAAATAGCACACGTGTGCATGTGACCACGCTAACATGAACAAACCATGAGCAGAGCCTGCGGGAGACAGGTTTATTGATTTACAGATCAAAAACTGTTAAATACAGCACACTCATATTTGAGTCACTCATGACAACCATCATATTTTGAGAAAGCAAAACTGTAATCTTTTATTTGTTATTTTTTATTTACCCCACATTGTTCTAAGCCTGTATTACTACTTTTGTTCTGTAAGACACCAAAAACAAAAAATGTTTTTTTTGAAGGATAAGTTTTTTTGAGTAATAAACATTTTCCATTTCATTTCCCAAGTAATGATAATGAAATAAAACTGATTCACAAACGCTACATGGAGTGATGTTGATCCTTTAATTATATCTGTATAACTAAATCAACACTGAATTTAAAAATACTACATTCAGCACAAAGGCACAAAGACCAAGATGGAAACATTAATACAAACGCAAAATTTATGCTTAGCCAGACCATCTGACCTGTACAACACATTATCTAACAGTCCAGCCTTTTGGTTTACTCAATCTCTCTTCCTCTCTTGCTGATCAATCCTGTTTGACTGGATGGCGTATCATAAGGGGCTTTACTGACACGTCTAATAACAAATAGAATTTAATCAATTCTTTTTAGCAAGCTGTAATGATCTGTGCTGAGCGCAGTCATAAACTCTCGCTGCTGCTCATGTGTGCAGATGAACGCTGCTGATGGAATGTAAATGCCTGCAATAATTACTGCCACTTGATGATTGCTCTTAAATTTAGGGGAGGGTGATAGTCCAATTGTACAGCCTCAGAAGCAAAATCAAAATGCTTTAACTTCAGAAAGAAAAGCTAAATATGCACTGACTGCCAATAAACTGAAAACCGATCAAACAATTGGGTAAATAAGTAAACAAACATTTACAACAATAACTAGGTCAACTCTTCCAAGACTTCCAAAAGCCCTCGCCATCTGCCGGCAATCGTCAAACATCACAGAGTATGCAACAATGCTACATTAGAAATGGCCACGCACGGCATGCTGCAGAATCGCTAACCAATCACAACTCAATAATTTGTTATTATCTTTAGAGAGCTGGCATGCAGTGGATGTGGCAGGATAGGAAAAAGATCAGCAAATGGGAACGGCAAATATTCCTCTTTTGATAGGAGGAATGCTGGGTAATTTAATCTCACTACCATCTGAAGCCGGGATGCTTCAGGAGTGGAGATTAAGTGGCATAATTGCAGGCTAATTGCAGCACACCAACAAACAGGCAGAGTCCCAAACGGGCAGAGGTGCATTGGGCCTCTACAAACCGTCCATTATATGATCACACATGGCACTGAGATCTACTGATAAGGACTTACAACATCTTGACCCAACAGTGCATGAACCGACAGGTTTCCAGTGACTACAACAGGAGCCAAACACTCTTAATGGTGAACATGACCTTTAGTTGCAGCATTCATATAAAAACCTCCTCAAAAGTGATGGTGGTGATTTGGGAAGAGAGGAGTCCTCCATATTACACTGCATACTCACAATCAGTTTTGGCTCTGATCTGTATATTTTAAATGAATCCAATTAATTCACAAATGATAAAATCACAGAAGAAATGTTCACGTTAAAATTCCATTTCCCTTCTAAATATATATTACTGTAATTAAATGGGTTATGAATTCTTTTTAACTCTGAGTTCATTGTGATTTACTGCTTAGAGTAAACGACGGTTTAGGACACAGTGTAACTAAGTCTAAGATTAATAATAATAAAAAAGTTACTATTGTACCTGAAGTTATAAGAGCATAAATCAACACACAGTGTTTATGGTCATTGATACCATGTTTAGCCTTTGTTCACCCAACAAAGAACCCATGTGTGCAACAGAGGCAACAGTTCCAAGAAAAACAGAGATAAACTGATCATTATGGTGCCACTAAAGCTGCAGACAAACAAAACTAGCTCCCGGTGTGCTTGTGCTCATTAAAATCAGACACAATCTCACTCCACAAGTTCATTGTTCTGTTCTGCTGTGCTCCTCCAATACCTGCAATGAAAGTAACACATTACAGCCACTTAAGAGTCTGAAAATTAGCCCTTCGTTAGCCCACAAAAAACCTGAGGTATTTGTCAAGCAATATAGCTGGCTGATGTGACAGTTCAGCACATTTATTTATTTCTTAAAAACTGTTGTCAGGCAAAAATTGTTTTATTTAACGCCATAGCAGAGCAACATTTGAACAGTAAATTTAATTACTTAACTTTAACTTAACATATCTTTGCAACAGTTCAGACCACATTATAAAAAACCCTCAAAGATAATTAGAAAAGGCTGAATTTGGCTAGAATTTGCTGAAAATCTAGTTAAAAAGTTTAAAGAAATATTGTGGTAGCCTGTGAGATGTGCAAAGCTCTGAATTCAGATCAATCCTGATTCCTGCTGTTGCTAATATGACAATGTGTAGTTAAAGATACACATTCCACACAGTAGTAATGAAGACCTTACAAAGTTGGAAAAATATTGATGTGCATTTTAATATTAATAATAAATGTAAATAAATTTTATATAGCACCCTTAAAAGTTACATCTCAAAGTGCTTTACAGGGAATAGAAAAAACTAAGAAATAGAGGAACAAAAACAATTTTAAAACAAATGAATCACAAATAAGCAAATCTGAAAAATGAATTAAATAAACTAAAGGAAGAAAACTCCAAACAGTTAAGAGGCAGAATCAGAGGGGAGGGGACACCTTGGGTGCAGACAGAAAAAAACTCAAAAGGTAAGCATACAAATTTAAAATCTATACAAATGACAGTTAGTCAGTGCAAGGGCTCTAAGACTTTTTTTTCTCAAGTGATGAGAAAGCAGGTTGTTCAGATCTTCTATATGTGATGAATGTCTATGGCAAGTATGTAGTCCCCTCGTCTTCTGGACTGGGTGTGCCTGACCGGCATGCTTCGCATTACTAATCTTAGTGTTGTTTGTAGTTTGGTCAAGCCAGTCAAACCCCCAGTCTTAAACTAAATCTACATGCTTGCTGGTCGGCTGTCAGATACATAACTAAAGAAGCTCATTATTTGGCTGCTTTGATCATAACCATTAAAAATGGACTACTACAGAGTATGCACTTATCACCCACCCTTTGAGATATCTTATGACAGTAAGTATTCCAAGTAAGTTTTTCCTGAACACAGAAGTTCACCTAAGTCTTAATGGAAGCCTGCTCTTGTTTACATTTACACTGATTCACATTCCATTAGCTGAAGCTGACAGTGGTGAACGTTGTTTTTTGTGTCAAGTGCTTAATTAATTACTGCTTAAAGAAAATGCCATATTAATAAATGTAAATGTAAAATGAGTGCTATTAATATAAATCCAAGTGGTTTTAAATTCCTGCTGTTAAATATTGATCATAACAATCATAAACCAGTTATAGAGCTGGAAAAGCATGCAGTAAAGCTTTGCCTTAAAATATAAAGAACTGGTTATACGCTAAGGACATAAGAGATCTCACAGGGATCCAGGTTTGAGTTCTGCATCTGCTACAACCACTGACACTCTTTTCTCATTTTCTTCAGCTGTTTTATTTAGAAAAAAGCTGTCCTTTTTTCACCCACAGCACCAGATGTGTTCAAGAGAACCATTGTAAAAATGTCCATCTGAACAATGGTATATCACAGTATAATATAATTTTAAATGTACTTTTGGTTTTAGCGCTATGGATTGGGTTATAAGGGTGCAAACAGTTAGACATGAATTTGGGGGGGAGGGGTGTGTGTGTGCATGCACAGCTGACCTTCTGAACTTGTCTCTCATTTTCTCAAGATCGTCTCTGGTACGACCCATCTCTGCCTGCATGTAATGTCGACTGGTCTCGAACTCTGTCTCCATCACCTCCATCTTATGAGTGGTCTGTGACAGACGCCGACGCAAGTCTTCATTCTGTTGCTGTAGGATCCTGCAAAAATGAACAGTACAGACATAATCAAAATAAAGTGAATTGTAGAAAAAAACAACCGACTCAAATGTAATGAGGTAACTTTTAGAAAACCTAATGGCTGAATAAAAAGCCCAATAAAATCATTGTGATATCCACAATGTTGCTTATTTAATTATTGTCAAGATTAGCAGGGCTCCTCAGCTTTGTGAGGTTTCACACCTTACATCCGACATACAGGAAGACAAGCATCAAGCACATAACGATGTCTCAGCCAACAAACCAGCCAAGACTCCTGAAATCTGCCAATTACTCAGAAGAAAACCACACAAACATTTCCCACAATTTTTAAGGCAATGAAATGCAGCTCGGGAGGGCTGAACCTAGCCAATTACTCAGAAGAAAACCACACAAACGTTTCCCACAATTTTTAAGGCAATGAAATGCAGCTTGGGAGGGCTGAACCTTCCAAACGCGGAAGAAACTAGATTGCAAAAGTCTAAGGACTTGAGTCGGAGGATTAAAAAGCAGTCAGCAGTACAACATTAAGCCAAATGTGCTTACTGATAGCGGTTTAGTATTGTACAGGTGTGTAATTGTGCGATTAGGAGACATAAAGCAGGCGCAGGCGCAGGCGGTGTGGACTGTATGCTGTTTGTGATGAGAACAGCTGGCTGTATGTGGAGCTGAACGGGGCAGCTGCAGTAATACAGAACACATCTGCTGTGTGCCACCAGCCACACTGTGCCATCTCATCATTATACCCACACAAACGCCATGTCCACTCCTTCACAATGTTTAATAGATTTTTTTGTAATAAACACTGTGCAGAGGTGTAAAATGCGTATGTTGTTTATTGGTATTGGCCATTAAAAAAACGTTTTTTTACTTATTTAAACAAATATACATTACATTATAAAAAAAAAATTGAAAACATTTTAAAAATAGATAAAAATCTAGGCAATAGAGTTTTTTACAGTCATGGTCACGGGTCCAGTGCGGACCTGCCAATCATTACAGTTTTCATTTGATACCTGGCCTCTGACAATAAAACTTTTGTCAGATTTATTCTCTTCATTACAAGACAAAAAGCACAAAACTGATTAAAAAAAGACAATTAAGTATCATTCTGGAAAGACATGGAGGCAATTAGCTGCACAGCTAATCACTGCGTTCTGAATGAGCTTTTCTATTCAGCTTCACAATTAAAGTATCAAGTGCTTAAACTAAATGAAGGACCTTTCAGAGCATAGCAGAAGTCTGAGCAGATGAGCATTTATAACACTTAATGATTCAGAACAAACTGTGGTGCAAGGGAATGCAGTCAAGCTGTAACATTCAGGACAGACAGCAAATCACAATAAGGCAATGATATTCAAACCACTAGTAATGTACAGACATAATAGTTAAACCTAATTGTCTTAAGGTAGGGCTCTAATTTGGGAGACTGTGGCCTGCAGTTAGCTCTAGTTCCCATTATGTTAAGCTTTGTGGGCCAAAGTCTATGATAGTCTGACATTTTATATTTAGGGTTATGCAGATTGAATAATTAAAGTCCTCCACCCTAAAATTAGACCTAACAAGAAAACTGTTATATCTTTAACTACATGCTGTCATATAAACAACCAGTCTACTTAGCAATTGAAAAACAATTGACATTCGAATTTGCTCATTGTTTTAATGTAAAAAAAAACAGGTAAACAGGCTCTTTGAATTTACCATTTCTGCAACACTGTATGCGTGACAGACTATAACAGCTGCAGACACTAAATGTTTCATTGACAAAGGTTCCTGAAATTTTCTAACACGCTTTTTCCTTGTCTGCACTTTTCTAGGGCTTGTTTCACATTTCAGAGTGAATAAAAAAGCGAGGAAACAGGAACATTAATGATTAATGCTATAGGCCTCGATGAGGGCAGGAGTTTTAGGCTATAAATACACCAATGTAACTCTATTTTTGCGGCAAATTGCTTGTTCTCAGCGCACAAATTGAGCAAAAACAAAGTAAAAGACAGGTAGATTTATCTACAAAATCTATAAAGAACAGAGGAAGCGAGCATGTGCTTTCAAAAGAAACAACTCACACTACTTATAGCAAGACTGGCTTTTTTTTAATTTTTCATGTGATAAAAGGTGATAAATTAAGCATTTTAGGCAGGGTTGCACGTGTGACACACACGTTTTTTGTGTGCAAACCCTAACATCCGGGTAGAAAAGCCCCCACTATTTAATTGATGAGAAATGTCAAACAACGCTTTCACTGTGAACAGTGTCTTTGCAATTCTTAATCACAGTTTCCTGATATCCGTTGCTTTAAGGCATGTAGAAAAGCTGCTTTATGCAGTTCAGTAATGAGAATCTAACTACATGCCAGCTACAATGATGTGGAAATGCATGTGGAGAAAATCTTGAAAGGAGGGATGCATGATATATCAATGATTATATCTGTATCTGCCATTCTTCTATGCCACGTTACTATGGTTCTATACTATAACTTTTATATACATCATATTTTTTCTTATTGCGGTAAGCATATTAACCATAAACATATCAGAGCATAACTTTATCAGAAAGCATTTAACATTATTTACACTTAAGCAAAATGCTGTAAAAGGATTAGTTATTAAGGAGTGTCGTTAGGTTGAACGCAGACGTTCATAATTTACGCAAAGGTGTGTATATTTGCTATTTTACAGTGATTTTGACTTATTTAATCATCCATGCTGTTTTATAATAATAGATGGTTTCAAAGGTCTCCTTAAGGACTGCTGCCTTACAGGGTACCTGCCTATGCACAAAACAGACAGTAAAGCGGCCCACTGGGATTTGGAACGAAGCCCATTTGTGATGAGAAGAGTTCAGTAGTAGTATAAAGTAAAGGGCCAATTGTAACTATAACTTTAGTTTCTCAAAGTGGCAAAAGATGCACAGGCTGTTTCTTGCATGCCAGGAATTACAGGAGACCATCTAAAGAGTGAACTACAATTGATTTACAATGCATTAAAGATAGCCTACAACTGTTTGAGGTTTCCACCCTAAGGAAGGTGGAAACACATGATGGAGAAACCCATTCTCAGACTCCATCCTCCATTAGGCTCTCCACACCCATCAAGCAGACAACTAGGCCAATCAATGAAGCCGCCTGCCTGGCCGTGTACTGCACACTTCTATTCAATGTCATGAGCGAGGCAGTGTAGGGAGCACAAAATCTGACTCTGCTGTGTTAACCTACAGCCCATCCTACATGCGAGTATCCTCAAAGCAACCAGCGGCCCTTGTACTGGTTGTTGGATGGTGTCTGAAATTTGGAGCTGCAGAAAAAGAGAGTAACTTTTATGCTACACTGGATCTGAGGTGCTGACCTTATACCCTTAATTCCAATGGGGGAAAATGGTGCACCAAAGAGAATAGAATGGGAAGGGAACATAAAAGCTAATGCAGTACATAAAAAATGTGAAGCGCATTTATTGGAAGCCCTGTGTTGAAAGGAGCACCTCATCGCTAGTCATATGACACCTGCTGGTTGTTGTTGAAATCTAAAAGCCCCAGAATCCCTGTGTCCCTGAAACGAGGGCGAGAAATCAATGATCAAAGTAGATCTGACTGAGTACCCCAGTGAGCACTGGAGGGGAAGTGTGTAGAATAAAGTCTGATGCTATCAAAAGATGGGCACTTGTGCAAGTCCTCTTGCTCAACAGCTTACATATAACCCACACCTGCTGCCCAACACACACCCCCCACCATCCCTCAGGAGTTTCTAGGTTAATGAGTTGATGATATCAGCTAGACGTGTCCTTACCTGATTGGCTTCTGGCCAATCAGGCCACACAACACTAAGAGTGCATAAATAATCAGCTTTGAGTGAGTTCAGGTAACACTTGGCAGCACTCTTCAGTGCATATAATAAATAATACAAAAGTAATAGAACATATGCAAAACCAGTATTGAAATGAAAATTATACACTGCCAATCAACTGTCTGAAAGGTAACAGGCAGCAGTACTTTCTATAACTAAAATTGACGATATCACAGTGAGGGGAATGAAATAGACTTACTTGATCCTGTCGGCATCTGATAAAGATTCCTGTAAGAAAGAACATTAATTTAGTATGTGCATACTAAACGTCACCTCACAGATACATTTTTGTGTGAGAAATCATTGTGTTAGAGGAATCAAATATATATATAATATATATAATATATATTCCAATAAATATTTTATATTTATTATACATTAAATTTTATATATATATATATATATATATATATATTTATTTATTTTATATTATATAGCCCTGAAACAATACTGTATTTGTGTTCTATACCAAAAACAAATTCATCTTACATCTGACCTGATCACATCTATGGTTTAATACAGTAATATCAAAATGTCAAAGCTTCCTAGTAAGTCTTTCCCACCTAAACAGTTATAAAATAATAAAACAAGTAGCATAATTCAAAATTTGTATAGGAAACATTTATAATAATTGCCTTCTAATTTTGAAAGTTGATAGACAGTTTATTTGTAAATAAACTTACTGTGATTGAATTAAAAGCAAATACATATTTGAGTTTTAAAGGAAATTACTTTTGACCATGTTAGCTTAAATAATTTCTTGAAAATGAAACAAAACCAAATAGATACAGAGAAAGTATTTAACATCATCTGCTGTGCTTTCTGTTGAATGGGTCAATATGCACATGCTTACTGAAGCTATGAAATCGTAATGACAGACAGTTTTTTCTTCTGCCTGCTAAACAGCTACCAAATGCCAGACAGAAATGCTTTTTTTAAACAAAGGCATTCTAAATGTGTTGATAATTGTATCAAATGTTCTTGTTAACATCATTGAGATATCACAACAGTGAGATTTTGGTCATGCTGTGCTTACAGTTAAAGAACAATTCACCAAAACATTCTATTATTTACTCAACCTCATGTCATTTTAAACCTGCATGAATTCTTCCACAGAACACAAAATTACATGCTTTGAATGGTCCATGGTCCAAAGCTTCTTATTTCAAAAAACAAATACAATAATGTTACCAGTGGATGTCAAACTCGAAAAGGCCAAAAATGACCATGAAAGTACCACAAATGTAATTCAAACTCAATACTGACTTAAATTCTGATCGTCCCACAGAATGCTATTGAATGTTAAAACAATATGGAACATACATTGCAAATACAACAAGTCATATGGCCTACGTAACTGGTCAATTACATACCACTTTAATCACATACCTTGATCTGTGATAATATAGAAAAAGCTTGTGATACAGGTGCTTTTTCACCCTCCACACGAATTGTTGGAATTTCACCCTTTGGCAGCCCTGATTTATCTAAATTGTGCTTTTGCTGGCCACTACTCTCTGGATGGGACAACTGGTGGGATTGAGGCTGGTGCTGAGCCCCTTGTTGAGTCCTGTCATCCCAATCAGAATCATCACTGCTCCCCACCCAGCTGTAAATTGGGCCTTCATCTTTGGGACGAGCTCCCACTCTGTGGGGATCTACATGTTGCTTTTCTGAAACCCTTTCTGGATTGTCCATTGAGATGTACAATGTCTTAGGTCGTCGCTCCCTTGATTTCCTGCCCGCTCTGTTATGCTGGGTGGCCCACATGCCCCAAGGTCGACCCCTCTCTTGCTTTTTGTCTTGATGATCCCTTAATCCAGGGGATTGTTTTTGAGGATTGCTTTGCTGCTTAGTTTGGTTCCCTTTTGAAGATGCTGTTGGCAACTTGCTACGCAACATATTTAGGCTGGAAGGGCTCAGGACACGGTAGGTAATTTCATCCAGGAACTGGGAAAATTTAACCTTTTCTTCAAGAAGCTGTATTTTCCAATCAGGTGGCACAGAGCTGGGAGATGTAGACGATGTAGATGAAGCACACCCCATGGGAGAAATCCCTTCGCCTCTTTCCCTGTCCAAGGACATGCTCTTGGGCTTTCTGTTCCGTTCGTGACTTTGTGTCTGGCCAAGCATCTCAGCTGACCTGGACTTGCGCAGACTGTCAGAAGCGTAAACTCCTAAGTGATGAGACTGTTTGAGAATGCCTTTGGGTGGATGGCCATGCACCAAAGGAGCTGCATGAGGTGGATGCTGCTCTTGCCTTGGAACAAGAATCTCCGCTTTCTCTTTGAAGACCAAGGAACGCTCTGCACTCCTGGAGCGTGATGGAGAGCGGCCTCGGGTACACTGCTGGGAGTCTTCTGAGGAAGTGATCTCGTCCTCATGTGAGAGTGCCAGTAGATCGTCACTGTAACTAATAAAGCGGTTCAATTTTTGTTGCCACTGATGCTTGGAAGGCAGCCTCATACCGATGGAACCATGGCTAAAGATTTGTGGTGGCGGCAGGACACTGAGCTCCAAGCTAGACAAGCTGGAGACTTCCAGCTCGCTGTCGGACACTTGTGACCACAAAGGTTTCTCAAGGCATTGTGAGTAAGGGCCTGTAAACCGCGTTCGCTGCAAATTGGGTGCATGATTTTGAGAAAGAATTACCTGGCAGGGGTCAGCCTGGGCTGACTTTGCGGGGTTGACGGGTGGCAGGGCACTCCCGCTAACTTCCTCTCGAAACGACGACACAGTTTGGCGCGACTCACGGTGCTGTGGAGGTGCCTTGCGGTATGGTTTCCGGGCAGGTGCAGCACTCGTCATTCTGGGAGATCAGTGTGCTTCCATACACTGTCCGTTAGACCTGCCAAGAGAGAAGCATGAGAGTGCAAAGTAGTGGCACTATTCAGCCCTGTCCTGTGCACAGAGACCCTGCCTCTCTCTTCCTATCTCTCTCTACTCTGCCTCCCTGCCTCTTTCCCCCTCAGTGACTATGATGAAAAAGCAGTTTCAATCAATAGGCTTTGATGAGAGCATCACCACCGGGCAGTTAAAAGAGTTACAACCAATAAAAGAACAGCTATGGCAACCAATATTACAGTAAAGGTAGAGTTAATTTTAGTTACTTTTGTTGTATTTTCAATAATTGGGTTGAATGAATGGGAGTTAATGTTACTGGAGCTTAACAGACTCAAACCAAAATATTCAAACAAATGAACAATAAGCCTGCTATTTTTGCAAAAACAACTTCATATTTAGGTGTTTACTGTGGACATGTGCAGCATGGCACAACACACTGAAATCCCTTCCATTTTAATTTTCCATTTAACTACAGCTGTCTACACTGAAAGTGCCCGTATGTAGCACAGTTAGCAGAGTATGGTACAGGTGTTTTTAATCAGATATTTTAATAAGCCATCTAACCGCTCAGTCCTGCTACCAAAGATCTCAATACTTGTGCTTTGTTGTACAGTCTTACATTTACATTTATTTATTTAGCAGACGCTTTTATCCAAAGTGACTCACAACAATAGAGAGGGAGAGAGCAAGAGAGAGAGCATTTAACATTTTGCCCCAAGAACCAATAAGCCAGGACTACAAAGCTACTTTTACAAGTAGGAATTGCGTTCTGATGCTAGAGACAGGATGAACAGTAGAAGGGTTTTTGTTAGTTGAACATCAGAGCATTAGGAATTAGTCAGGTGTGTTTTCAGTTGTTTCTTGTGATGGTCCTAGCAGAATGGATGGAGGTCTTACCAACATATCTACAACATATCTATATGATGTACTAAGGAGGGAAGAGGTTTGGGAAGAAGGATACTAAAGAGATACAGGAAATACATACAGATACTGGCACAAATACATAGGCACGAGGGAGAGATAGCATGTGATTGATTACATGTTGGAGTGTGTTTCCAATAGACAAACTGTTAAACCACTGCCTGCATGACTCTTATTGATCACAGGAGGCTATGTTTAGAATGGGAAAAGTGTGTGTGTGGGCAGAATCCAATCACTTACAGAGGGCTGAGTCACAGTGTACTGGCCAGAAATCTTTACGGTCAACTTCCAATGATGATCAATCAAACTACGCTCAGACAGTTACCCTGCAAAGAAGTAGGATAGACCCAATGTGGGGAGGTTTATACACAGAACTGTCAAATAAAATAGCAGTAAAAGAACAGTTCAAGGTAACAGTTGCTGGGTTGGCAACAATTTGTATATCCAATTTTTACAGATAAGACCAATCAAATAAGTCCTTGTCATATGGTTGCTTTTCATAAAACAGCTTTGCAACAAGAAGGAGGAGCAGATGAAAGCAAGTGAAACTAAACCACTTCCTGTTGCTTTATTATTGCAGCCAGCACTAACAACAATGGACTCCCTGGAGTGCTATGATTCTCTCCACTTTTTCTGAGGTCACACCTTCCCCAGCCGGACAGCAGCATTCTTTATCACTCTGTCTATTTTTAAAGTTCCTGACTGTTAAAATGAGAAAAATAAAAGGGCGTGGGCTGGTGTGTCACAGTGTGGTGCCAATAAGAAATCAATGGTGTTCCCTTCACATGCTGCTAAAGCGCTGCAGGGCCCAGGCAGGGACACGTGTGAGGTAGGTCACTGCCAAAATGTGCCACTTGCTGATTTTCCCTTTTGAAGTCATGCTCTAGCCAAAATGCACAAACACATTACAGTTTTACAACCGTACATGTTTTTTTAAAGCTGACTGTTCCTCTTAAGATGATAACCCCACAAAGTTCGAGATATCCTCTTATCTCAACAGGTCATTGTCCAACTTATAGTATCAGTTTAAATTCCATCTAAACCGACAGAAAAGCAAATTAAGTTATAAAAAGCAACTTAGCACTGAAAGTGCATATAAATTTAAAATGTTTTTTTTAACAATGTCTTATACAATCTGTGAAAATATAACTGTTACTGTTAAAATGTTAAAAATCCAAAGAAAAAGACTGAGTTTAATTTCAGTTGACTTGACTTAAAACCGCTGAAATCACATGAAGGTTCTCCTGTACCTTCTGAATTTTACACACATCTAGGGCAGAAGGCCAAAAGCTTTCACTACCAGTCACACTAGGAGCCACACAGCTCGTGTAAAATTTCTGATCTATGAGAAAGTGTCTGCTGTAAGGATATGTGAAAATTCACCATGCCTCAGAAATTCAGCAAGAAATATTTCTCGAGATCCAAATCAACTTTATACAATACAGCAAGACATCCACACAAAAAAATGAATTATATAATCTCCTTTTGTTTAGATAATTATAGTTTTGTGACTTTTATGTTTCAGTTGGCTTTGAGGTCATCTATATATCTTTATGAGGTCTGCTAGTGTGTCTAAACATGAACAACATTAACATTTAGCAAACATTTATCATTTTTTTTAATTCCAGAAAAATGGAACAAACATGTTGATGACCCATTTTTGCCCAATGAAATGCTTTCTAGAAAACAAACAGCTAGTAGCAAGTAGGAAATCATGGCTGTGATGTAAACTACAGCCTATTTGTTTTTAAATACAGCATACATATGACTCACCCAAACTTCCTGTCTGAAAAATGGTCAACACAGGAAACACAGGGGTGATTACACTTTTGAAAAGTCAACACAAATGCACACCAGGATAAGAAAAAGTATTTTTATAACATTTTTATAAAATATCTTGCTGTATTGACAATATGCTGCTCTGATAGACCTACACTTCATTTCATTGACAGAACAAGAACTAGACAACAACGGTTCCATCACCTATGACACTAATATACAGTGCATATGACAGCGTGCCTCATGTTCGCCAACATTATTTGAAAGCGTATAAATGTGTCTGGGACTGTCTAAGGGCAAAAACTTCTTCAGGAGCTAATTAGAGTCTGCTTTCTGACACTTTAAACACTGCAGGTCTTTAAAGAAACCCAGCTATAGCCGAGTCTTATAGTTGTCATGACAGAACTAATGGCTGTGGTAGAGGTTTAGAGCTCTGTGTGAACAGAAGGAATAGAATTACAGTACACACTGACCTTCACTTCATTACATGCACACACAAATGAAGCACCGCTTCCTTTCTGAAGACATCGCATATTATACACTTAATTAACTGCTTTAATTAAACCTTACTCTGCACTTCTGATTAATTAGGCTTCTATTAAAGATGGGCAGATTTTTGAGAATAAAATTACTGGAGAGACAGAGAATTATAATATTGCTACTATTGGCTGGGCAATATATTGAATATTAACAATGCATGTTTTTGTTAGAAATATAAATCAAAATTTTACTGTAAAAATGAAATTCTCTTTTTATTTGGCTATAAATTTCACTCAAGTCCATTCCAGTAGGTTAGTCCCCTGTTAATTCATTGTCTTGTGACTGACAAGTGTTAGTCTCTGACTGAAACCAGTTACAAAATACTGGTCATATCGGGAAGTTACATGTACATGAATCAGTTTATCTGGATCGTTACTTATAACTTAAAAATTAGTCTCAAGTACCTTTGGCATCTTTTAATAGTACTTGTCATGAATTAAAGCTTTCTCATGCATTTACCTAGTAACACAGTTTTCAATATTTTCCACAAAGTGAAAGTACTGTGAGAAATCTGCATTACATTTTTGTGCAGGGGCCTTTGAGTAAACATAACAGTCATTCTGGAACCCCACACACTTCCTCTTTTCCACTGCTGTTTCAAACACAGCCAATTCTCAATTCCCTACAGACCTGCATATCAGATGATAGAGGTCTAGCAGAAGATCCAGCATCAGTACATGTCCAGCATATAGGACAGGACAAGCAAAGTGTGATCTTGTGAGCACTGTGATGTGTTGGGAATCGGTCTTGTTGTTGCACAGTTTGTTTTACACTCAACATCAAGTAGAATTGCAGACATTGTTAATTACATGTTACATTTGAGAGAAAAAGGTCAAATTCACCCTCTTCATGCAACCCAAATCTTTTGCATGTTTTAAAAAAGTAAGCAGGGTCTATTTAAATTTAATGTTTATTTAAACTTCAGAGGGACATACATATGAAACCCCACATATAACGCAAGGTTTCAACCAGGTAACAGTAAAATGAAGTGCCAGTCATGAATATTAGACTTCTAGTACAGAAGTAGTTTGAATAGGAAACTTTCTATATTTATGTAAGGTGTCTGCTAACAACAGCCAAGTTTCTTAGCACTGTCACTTACAATCAAACACTGAAAGAGTCAGATAAAGTTCATGGGAAAAAGTAAAAAAAAAATCAACTGCATTTAAAAAACTTTAGATCTTAGTAAATCTCTTTTACTTTTGAACTGAATCTAGCTGTATGAGTGCACCACTAAATACAACTGTGCATCACAAGCTCTGTGGAAACATGCCAACTTCCAATTAGAGCTATTTCTAGCAATGTAAGACACCAATGCAGAAACACAAGAAATGACTTAAATGTATATATTCAGACGGTGGTGATCATACCTGAAACTAGAGCTGGTGTTAGCAATGTCCTCATTCACAGGTCCTCAGGGGCCAAGCGGTCTGAAACACACAAGGGGACCTTTCATTACTGAATTGATTAGTCATCAATATTAAAAAATATCTATGTGGAAAGAAATGAAAATAAATTGCGAAAGCAAAATCAGCCAAAATATATTTTAAATGTTGGATTTTTCACACAACATTAATCAATTTATACATTTCTAAAGCCACTTTTATAAACTCACAGTGAACTCTTGTTTATTCTTTGAGATTCTCAAAACAAGTTAAACCACAAACTATAATCAACGATATATAAATAACATCAGCATTTGAATCAACGCATGACTTCTCAGGACCTTCTCTGAAATCACATCTTTCAATCACAACTCAGTGTGATTGCTCTTCCTTTGTCTAATTATCACAGAGGCTGCTCATTACCTACTGCATGTGACAGAACATCTCCAACAATTACCACAGCAGGACCATAATGATCTCTTGTGCTTCACACACACACCGTATTGGTTCATGAGTGATATTACAGACAATAGGCTCTTTCACACAGGCAACCCATTAAACCACAGTCAAATTCTCATTAAATAGCATGTACCAATCAAACTATTCACACATGCGACGACATTCCAACTTTTTCCATTCACTACCATTCAACACAAGCACAAGTCTAAAAACACAAGTCTAGCCAAAAAACACAACGGAAGATATATTGCCATGCACAATGTATACAATTTTCAGTACATCAGACCTTTTTGCTTTTTTAAATGTGTTAGTGGTACAGCAGTTCAGCAAATACTCAACACAGATTTTTTTTGATCTGCAGGTCATCACCTTGCATGTGTTTATACTGTAATTGTTTCGTTCACATGAGCACCAAAACATACAAAATGGTCAGGAATGATTTATCAGTTTTTTAACACTGGTAGATAAATAGGTACTATTTATACCCCTAAACCCTAAATGAAATATTAGCATTCAATTTCTAGAAAGGGTTGTGTGGTGTGACAAAAGGCTGATGACTTTATAGAATAAGGACACTACAAAGGGGACACTTGGTTACACATTACTGACATTATAAGAAGAATGTAGTTAGAATATTATCTAGTACATGTTCAAGGCAATAGGCAGTAAATGTGAGATTAGATATAGAAGATGCAGTACAAAGAAAAAAAATTGAAGTACAATATAAATCTAGGACTTACTTTCTGCTGGCCCAGTCAGGCTATCAGTGCAGATTTTAATGGAACCACCACAAAAATTATACATTTTATTTCTATCAATGCATATCATGAAGCAGAAATGTAATTTCATGACAACTAAAAATTTACACACAGCTCAAAACATTTCTGATTTATGTATAATTTTCAACCCAAAGAAACTGCCGTGGTGACATTAAAATCATCTGAATTCACAACAACGTTTAATATATCATACAAAATGATATATTAATGTTGGCAAAGCACACATATGATCAATGCACAGTATTTAGCAATGCAGCACTGGCTCCAATCTCTCTCACACTGGCCCCGGGGCCACTGGGGCAAAACTTACTGCTGAGACCTATGAAACACAGGCAATGCACTGCACCTTGCATAAAGGAAGGCAGAAATACAATCAATCAATCTCTGCATAATTATCAAGGTTTACGACTTTATAACAATGGCGGAACATTTCACCTGTAATTACATTTCCATACATTTCCTAAACCAAATAAACAATATTAAAAGCACCCTGTTAATTACTAGAGAAAGAGTTAATGCTTTTTACAGAAGACCAAACTTTCTCATTTTAGACTACAATATTTTATAGCTCTAGCTATTTGCTAGCTATTTTCTAGCTTTTCCTTCAACATTCTGTGTCATCTGCTGTGGATGAGAAAGAATGACACGCCACAGGATATAGCCGAGAATCACAAACACGAGTCTCGTGGCAGTCAGCCAATAAGGACAGTCAGCTGGTGCTTTGATACGGAGACCCATTCACCACCGCATCCCTCAAACACTGAGTATTTATCTACCCTCTGCAGGAGACTGCAAAAGCACAATTCAGACTACATAACCATCTGTACACAGAGCAGCCCTTGTGTGGTCCTACGCTTATTAGTGTTCTAAATGAGGGGTTGATATATGCAAGCGATTTAATAAGAAACGCCTCCTCTATTAAACAGCACCTCCAGGACAAATGCTTTATGATGGACCTCATGTACAGTAATCGGTGTGTTAGCTCTTAATTTTACAAATACATCACAGCTTTATTACAGTTAAAATTAAATCAGCCAAATAAAAAACACAGGTGATGAGAACCATTCAATACATGAGTCAAAGAATTAGCTAATGTCCTTCACTATTACAGTGCAAACACTGGAAAACACTTCACAGATATAAAGTCAGTCAGGGAAGTCTGCTGGTTTATCAGGCCAGCAGATTTAATGGCTGGCAGGACATGCAGTCTTGCTTTCAGAGAAAATGTGACATTGTTCTCATCAACTGCTTCATTTCTCAGCGTTGAATGAGAGTTGCGGATGATGACAGAACCAAGGCAGTTTTTCTTGTAGTCCAAATCTTGAGAATGCTGCAAACAATTGTGTCAGAAACATGGAAAGTTTGCATGGAATTGCAAAATTTAGAGGAATGGGTTTTAAGAAGGTAATATTTGTTAAACTATTTTAGATGTATGTAGATGCCTGCTACACTTGCAGTGACAGGTAAAATATAAAAAAAGACCTATTTATTCTCTTTAACATGTTTCTGGTGTTATAGTGGAAGGTTCTGGTTAATCCAAAGAACAAAAAATTTGCTCTACCTCTGAAACAACACCGAACATGACAAATCCCTCTTTTCAATCCCTTCCCTCCAACCACCGGACTCCATTCTGGTATGTCAACACTGCTAATGGATTAAATCAAGTCCTGTCCAGCATTTCTCTTGTTGAATATCACTTTGAACTTTGAAATACGTTAGAATTACATTAAGTCAGATAGGCTGTGAACAGCATTTCATGCTTGTTTGATAAAGAAACGTAAGAGGGGTGAAGGATGTTTAGAGAATACTTGCCATCAGAATTCCTGCTGAGGTTTCTGCAGAAGCAGATTCAGTGCGAGTCGACTCATAGGTCAGTAATTTTCAGGTCTTAAAGTCAGGCCCTCTCTGCTGCAGAATAACACCCACCCAATCAGATCAGCCAATCAGAAGGATAAACTGACACCCTGGTAAAGACAACAGTCACTGTTTTGCATATTTAACAGGTTTGAGAGCTCATTCAAAATTCAACACCTTCAGCCCACCTTCCAGCTGACTGGTGTAAATTAGGTCACAAGGTGGTGGAATCAATGTTCAAGCTGACCCACTTCCTTAATGGCTGTCTTATTGGTAGCGTGAAGCACTTTCTTTGGAACAGGGAAATTGAACAACAGATGTTGGTGGACACAGATTCTTGGCCCAGTGCCTCCTGTTGCATAGTGAGTAGCAACGAAGACGAATCAATCATATCTAGACTAGAAGAATATTCTACAAAGATCTCCTCCACCTGTTCTTTCCACTCACCAGCCATGTTCAATCTGTGCCCCATATTTTAATATTTTTCTCCCATATCTCTTACAAAGTCAATAAACACTTAAGCCAGCTGGCTAAAATATTTAGGTATCTCATGATTTCATTAGATTTTGATTCCAGGAGTCTGATCAGATTCCAAAACTATTTTTGATGCATCTCAGTAAAGAAGCAAAAGCGTAGGAGTGCAAATGTTTGGCAAGTTTGGTTGGTTCATAGCCAAATTGTACATAAAGAGCTTCCATAAAAGTTGCACTACCTGCCAAGAATGAAACCAAAGGAGTGGATTTAGCCCTGAGCAAATGAAGGGTTTCATCAGAAATGCCTTAAACTTCTGTTGTTGTCAAAGTTTTTATTTTTTGTGGCTGCGCATGACAATAATTGTGAATGTGATGCGCTGTGTCTTTCGCTTGTGACTCCTGTGCACATACCCTTTTCCTGTTAAATAAACAGTATAGAAACAAACAGTTCTTTCTGCCCTTACTGTTTAAACTTATCTAAAAGCTCCCACGTCCCATGTCCACTCATTCTTTGTAGAAATTCTTTGCAGACTCTCCTTCCAAGCAGTTCTGCAATGTTAACTAACTAGAATTTAGAATGCTAAATACAATATACTAACTAGACCTAACTAGATTTATACCTATAATGTTTTTCAATAACAGAATTATCAATAACTGAATTAAAATTAGAGAACCAAATGCATCATAAAAATCTAACAATACTTATTGTGTACATAACAAAACTAATAGACTCATCAACACCCATCAATTACAGTCTTAAGGCAAAAAGTGAAAAACATCTACATTTAAGCACTTGGTTTTCTGGGCATTTATTTTATTAGTTATATATCAATTATTAGTTATATACTTTATTTGTTTTTATTAGTTATATCTATTTTATTAGTATGTGTTCCTTTGGAATTTAACCCATAGCCTTGTTGTTGCAAGCACTATGCTACACCAGCATTCCTTGATTACTTTTCTTGATTTAGTTATTGATATTACAGGGAGACAATTTGGGTACTTGATATTGTTAATGATTATTGTTTATTTTAGTATATGAAACATTTTGTTGAGCATAATAGACAATAGAACTGTAGTTAAGCCTCCACTGTAACTTTAAAAATTCACAGTTGCAATGATTTCACTCTACTAAAAAGCAGCCTGTAAGCTCTCTCTTAAACTTGCTATTGCTGGTCCTCGTTCAAAGGGCAGGCAATGTTTTGTTTTAAAGTTGCTCTAATTGCCAAAATAAAATGTCAATAAAATAGTCAAAATATGACATAAGTGACATAATGTAGTTCCTACATTAACTATAATAATGCATGTAAAAAATATGTGGACAGCATCTTGGTACACAAAAATAATATTTTGGGTTGTTATAAAACACAATGTGGTCAAATACAAATAAAATCTTTGTGATCTTAATTCTTTGTAGTCTACAACAAAATACCATCAAATATAATAAATATTTTAAATTTCAAACGTAAACTGTTGCCATTTAAATTCCTGAGCTGGCCACACCCTGCAGAATAATTTCTCATTTACACTTGAATTGCAATTTCAGAAAGAACTTACTGAATTACAATTAAATTACTTTACTGAATTTAAATAATCATGCATAATTTTATATAATAAAACCTGTTTGCAAGCCCATTTTAAATTCAATTTAAATTAATATAATAATTCATATAAACAATGTAACAGGCATTCGCAATTCAATTCTGATCATGGGTAATAAAACAGGCAGGCACATGTTTTGGGGGCCACAGCTAAGAAGAACACATGAACATTTGTTTGTCATAGATGAAGTGATTTGCGAGTCATCATGGGCGACCACCAACACAGTTCTCACACTAGGAAAAATGAAGGGCTTAAATGTTCTGTTTACCAAAGGGCTAAAACTACAGACTGAAGAACAAAACTTTTTAAAAAGAAGGAAAATGCCCACAGAGCTTTAAAGCTTGATCTTTCATTATTAACAAGCACCTGAGCTGGGCAGCATGTTCTACAGTTCTACTGGCCCGTGTTTCTCTTGTTCTGACCTGGAGTGAATAATTTAACAACACAGACAGCAATGCTTCATATATCTATACTTCCTGAGAAAAGTCATTTATTTTATAGGAAAGAAGGTGAATATAATAACTCAGCTCATTACAGTAGGTCTATATACCAGTAGCTCAAGCGCTGTTCCCTCTCCCACTTTTTTATGTAGTCAGAATAATGAAACAGCGGTATATTCATAAGAAAATCCCTCTATAGACGTTTTGTCCTACCGCCATAGAACATTATCACATATGTAATGAAGTAACAATCCCTCAATGTTACTTCATTAGATAACAATTTTTTAAACTGGAAAGAAAACATAGCTTCAGAAATATTGCTCTTTCAATGTATACACTTTACAAAACAAATGTTGTGAGGTTTAAAAGGAAAAACAGTAGATATAATACTGGTTAATCTGAGACCTGAGATGTAAACATAAGGCAAAAAGAATCACCTTGAAATTAGCATAATTGCAAAGACATCTAATGCATATATTTTATACTTTTTTGCTATCCAATTCTATAAAATACTCCTACATTGTAATTGTAGCTTCAGATACATTTTCATATATATCTTACCAGACATAAGACAATTAGGACTGACAAGAAAAAACACAACCACTCATCAACAGAGCTGTAGATAAAGTATAATTAATGATTTTCCCAGGAAACCAGTAGACTTAATCACTCCTGTTTCACAGCTGTCACAGACATACAGGAAGAGGCGGCTACAACAATGGAAAGTGGAGACATACGCACAGAAAGTTATAGAACTGCATCAAAATATCGCATGGCATCGTCCTCACCTCAAGTGTGCATGCTGCATTCTCCAGAGTCATCACCCCAAGTGTCCCTCCGGTTGCCAAGGAAACTCAATCAACCTCACGTCTCGCTCCTCTTCCTCCTGCTCCTCCTCCTTCAGCAGGCATGTGAACCTCAGGGCTATCAATGACCTGAAACAAAAGCAGGTGGATGGAAAAACACTGCCGTCATTGGCCCCGGTTTAGCTCCCTGCCAATCATGCAGGCCTGGGATTAAGTGTCAGCAAAGACGCGACTGGGCCCATGAGACAGCAGGAGTGTGTCTCAAATAAACAGCTGCCTGACTACTTTACATTGACACTCCCTGCTTTGCCGACCCCTCGCAGTCCCGACGGGCCCGAGGCAGGGATGCTAGTGGTTAGATGCTAATTAAGGTGTGTTCTATCAGGGGAAAGTGGCTTGATTAATAGATGTGAGGGACAGCTCGGCAGAAAGCTGGATATTCCCCTGATAATGCACACCGAACGTAAGCCGTCTGCCACTAGACAAGACTCAGTGTTTTGGAGAAAACAGTAAGAACAACCACAGAGTAAGATCTTAAATGCATGTGATAGTGACTCAAGAGCAATCTAACAGTGTGTCTTTGCCAGAACATTCCTGCCTAAGCGGATTTGCTATACAGATTACCTGCAATGTCTTATTCAAGTTTGTGACAGGCGAAATTTTGTCAACATTCTATCAAAACAGTATTTTTTTGTGGTTCGGTTGTAGTATGGTCTTCATGTTTGGCAATAATAATTTATTTTGGTCTTATTTTAAACAGTAGTTCACCAAAAAGTAAAAAAATTCTGTCATTATTTACTTCTTATGATGTAATTCCATACATGCGGAACACAACACAAACAATTTAAGTTTATTGTCACTCAGCTCTGTTACATGTACTGTTAATTTTGTTTCACATAAAAGCTTATGTATGCCATCAGAAGGTTCTAAATACAGTCATTTAAAAAAACTCTTTCATAGTCCTTAATTGGTGTTTTTATTTCTGTTTCTGTATTAGACTGTCATGGTCAACATTAACTCAACCACATAAAGGAAATTACATTGAGGTGGAGTAAATATACCTTTAATAAAAAAAATCCTTTAATGATAGAAACAGCTGGGAAGCAAGTATCAAAGAGGAATGAAATGTAACATTACACAAGCCAAAATGGAGCTCACATGAACTCTACAGTATGTTTGAAGCACTAACTGCTTGGCAACAGCTGAGACATTACAATACCAAGTTTCAAGGTTTAAGTCTTTTCAATTTGCATAAAATTACAATAATATGCACTGAAAGTAATCCTTTGATTCTGTTTAGAGCTGAGAAGCTGTCTGACCACAATAAAGAAAATACTGCAAGGGCAATAAAAACCAGCGTAAATCAATTACATGCCTACTTTAGCAAAGCAAGACTGCTGGTCTGTATTACTGCACTCTTCCACTGAAAGACAGTATGAGGAGAAATGCCGAGCACGTCACAACAGAACTAAACTGTGGATTTCCCAGGCCCGACACAGTGACCAAAAGTCAATGAAGCTATAATCAAGAATGTATGAAATTAACCGAAGACCTAGATTACATCTATGTAACCACACTTCAGTATTGTCTGGAGGAATTCCAGGAGCTGTTTGCTCAAAAGACTTTAAATCTCTTTCCCTAAAGACCAGCCATCCATGCTGGCAGGCTTGCAGATCTGCTAATAGTGTCTGGCTTTTGACTAGCTGCATAAAGCATGAAAGCACTGGAATCAGTTTAAGACATAAAACTTGTCCTTATGTACCGAGGACCATTGCACTGCAGGATGTAACAAGATCAAAACACCTCTAGCAGATTCAGGGTATGATACTGATAAACCAATGAAAATGTATTTTCTTAAACAGGAGATTAAAATGTGTAAACAGGGGAGAACTGCATGTGTAAAGGATGCACTGGGCAGCTGCGGATGGCTTTGAAAGCTTTGCTAGAGATGTGTTTGATTAGGCGAACAATGGAAGCTGTGCTGGCAACGACTATACTCATTGAGGCAGCAGATGAAGGGAGTGTTTAATAACATGGGAAGGTGGACGCACTGTGATCATATCAAGCCTCCGCATTGCAATCCTGCTTCATCAACCACGAGTCATTTTGCATCCAGAAAGCATATAAAGGATCAGTTGTGACTCAAGGCTGTTTCGAACCCGCTGAGACAAACGTGGGCATGCGGTTTCATGCGTAAAGCGTGACGCCCAGAACATTTACGGCACAGACCGAAATCAGAACAAAATAATCATCCTCCATTATAACACCAAAGGTTCGACCCTCTCATCTTTCATCACTCCTTTCTCGTCATCAGCCCTTAGCTAATGCAACTTTTGAGGAGTCTGGATTTTTACCTCAGAAAAGCATTACCAGGAAATGAACTAGATGTTTCACTTGCCCAAACCTGCACTTGGCACCTGCAAGTGCCTCCTAACGGCTCAAATCCACAATAACTATATGATTTTACAGGCAAAGGTGACGTATTTGAAACAGTGAAGTGTGAAGACTTTTAGCTTGCATAAACAAAATGTCACGGTGCGAAAGTTCACCCCTGCATCACAATTGCAAATAAACGTGTTTCAACATTTCACTGTTTAAGCATGCTAACCCAGGAGCCCAGAATTTTGTCCCTAGGTCTTCTATAAAAGTCTGTAAACATTGTCTACCCAAAGACAGCTTCCCCTACAAAGGCCTAAATACTGCCCTGTTGATCATCATGTAATCCCATCATAGTCTCCTTGGATGCTGGCAAACATTGCACTGGTCACATGGGCTCAGGGTCAGAGCTGAACTGAGAGCACAGGCCCTCAAACACACACACACACACAGAGCAGGAGTCACAGGGCTGAGTCACAGAAGTATCTGCTGTGTGTGGCAGATTGAGTTAGTGGTCGTGTCTGGGAGCTGTCAGCTCAATGTGTAGCAGACGCTTGAGCTTAATGTTGCACTCGTTGGCCTGCCCACTGAGCATGTGGCAACAGGCAGCTGTCTTAGAACAATATCTGCCAAACAAAGGAGTGATGAAAAAACTCCTGATGACATTTCCACCACAGCTATGTGTAACCTTAGCTTACCCATTTATACCTAAAAAAAATAGATTTCAACATTCATACTCAATATAAGTATTTAAATGAATTTTAAAAAACACTTTTAGCCAAGACACCTACTTTCCCTGATAGCATTCCTCAGTTTGATGATTCCTGTCATAAACAAAAAATACCATAGTTTTAGCGTGGGAACTACACAAATGAAACAGGAGAACGAACAAATACCCGAATACAATGGTACTACCATGGCATGTAAACCATGGTTAAGCCATGGCAGTACTATATACACTAAAGCTTGTGTAAATGACAGTTTAAAATACTTCAAAGTCAATAAATTGAAATCAACTAAAACTACAACAGTTTCACTCTGGTATCTAGTGTTTACAATGATCTGAGGAAATGGAACCTCAGCCTGAACCACATAAATACTGCAATGAATCAAAAAACGATTACCATGGAAACTATTACCACGGTGACAGGTGTATTTAATTACTTCTGTCTGAATAAATTTGTTTGTGAAGAAAATTAAAATAAAAACTTTAATGCAGTCACTTTAATGCAATCTGCAGTTCACAAAAGCTTTTTGATTAGCGTGTCATGCATTTGCTTCCTAATACAATTACTTTCTTTGTAATTTTCATATTATTGAGCTATGGCTGCATAATCACACAAGATGACAAGTTTAATTGTTTAACAAGTGTTTTCCTGCTCAAAAACAGCTTAGACAAAACATTTCTTGCTTTTGCAGGTTTCCCATTTTAAGAGAGATATACCTGCCAATCGTCTGCAAGAAGACCATTAGAAAAATATTCCATTTTGTGATTTTAGGCTGTGACGTAATTATCATGTATTTGTAAAATGGCAATTATTCAATCTAATCGCTATTACTGTGGAGATCATATATAGAATAAATATATATCAAAATGCTTAAGAATACTTTTAATGAATTTCATTTTTCCAAAACACTTTTTATGTCACACACCAACTGTCATGAAAGCTTAAAATCAGTAAGAGTACAACAAATTATTCTGGTACTACATTAATCTGTGATTTGCTTATATCACATGTTTAAAATAGTCATTGAATTGTTTTCTTGACTATTATTAATATGCTGTTGCAGCCTAAAATATGCTTATTTCAATATCATTGACATTTTAAATGCATTTTAAATGCAAATATGGAAGAGATGAAGAAATTATGTTTTATTGCTCGCAAGGAACAGGGTTTTTACTCATATAGGGCAATTGAGAATAAACAAAAAGCATTACCATACCTACACCAAGTGCTACTGAAAGTTGAAAAGTGGGATCAAATTACATCTTGTGAAGCAGGCATCACAAGGGAGATTGTTTACAGGATACACTACGTATTTAAAATGTTGTGTTAAGGGCTTGCGCTTATGGAAACAACAGAAAAAGTGAAACATGCTTCTAGCCTACAGGCCAGGTGTGATTTTGGACCAATGAGATTTCTTTGCGAGTGGAGTTAGCAGTGCAACCCCAAATGACAAACAAAACCTTACTTGATGCTGGTCACTTTCATGACTGGTCTGGACAACAATTACAAGCAGAGCAATATAAGTGAATATATTAAAACAAAACATACCTCCCATTCAAAGATGCAACTACCTTAACATCAGGTCATAGAGGGCACACATTAGCGGCACATCACCTTTATCATTCATTCTAATAATAAATCACCCCCTGAATAAGGAGTGTCTATACAATTCATGGTTTTCCTCTTTAAAGGTCAGTGAAAGTCTGACAGTAAAGCCCATTGTTGTCACCATCTTAATTTATGAGATTTTTCATTTCTAGATTATGCATGCACATTCATAACTCAGAACACAGAAGATGGGGACATTCTTTGAAGTGTTTTAATTTTGTGTACTTTTTGTTACGTAAACGGTTAAGCAATTGTCTGTTGTCTTTATTTCTATTTTATTCAATATAGTTAATTTGCTACAATTTGGATTAGTCCTGCATCTCTATAATTAAAACATAGCTCTCATTTCCAGTATTGTCAATACCATGGTTCAGTGATGGTATTAAACTGCATTACCATGGAACTTTAATAAACACCACGCTGCTGAGTAAGACTGGGAGTCAAGAACTGCTGTTATTCAGAATCTGTTCCATTAAAAGAATTGAGATAGTAAACTTTGCAGACAAACTTGAGGTTTCCAGAAAACAGATTTTTAACAGAAAAAATACAACAGATTTCATGAGGCCCAGGAGCTGCTATACAAGTGTGGTCTCTTGCTGTGTGTCTATATAAGTGTGTGTGTGTGTGTGTGGCAGGCCTAAGGTCTGCGTCAGCTAATGAAACTGAAGGGGTCTAATTAAATGAGTAGCACACTCCATTAATTTTGATCTTGCTCTTCACACTCACCTAAACAATACAAAGCACTTTAACAGAGCTCTCATACCTTCTACCAAGCACAGCCGTGTTTTAACCGTACCAAAAAAGCCACACTACAGCAAAAAATGATTAATGAGGCACTTGTTCACAAACCAACCCAAATAAGCCAATGACACATTAATCAATTAACAGCTTTTATGAAACAAATGACCCATAAGAATAACCAATAAACACACAAAAATCACCCCACCTACAAAACACAATCACCCCACCTCAGGCGATATTGCACACCCAACCCTGCACTACCTGCACTGTTTATGTTCATACTTCTATACATATATATATTTATATTTATATACATATTTTTTTGTAAAAAACCTGCACATTTTAAACACTTTACACTTTATACACTTAATCTTAAAATTGTTTACATTATATCCTTATTTTTACCTTTTTATCTTATTTTACTTATTTCACTTTAAATCTTAAATTTTTTTAGACTTAAAATTTTTCTACTTTGTTT
>JAZGTJ010000512.1:42198-88453 GCA_036877575.1 Botia almorhae
TGTTTTGTTTCTGTAAGACGGTCGTGCAAAGCATTTCACTGCATGTTGTACTGTGTATGATCTTGCATGTGACAAATAAAATTTGAATTTGAATTTGAAAAACTCCTCTAAAAATTCAAATTTTAAATAAAAAAAACACTAATATTATTTATGTGTACTTTGTTTAAAAAGTGAATCAAAAGTGCACTGAAATTCCATAACCAAACACAACTAAAGTGGACCGGGAAGAGATCCAAATCCAAGTACGAGTAAATGTAAACAAAATTGTTTTTTTTTTTCAAGTAAAGTTTTGGCTCAACAGACAAACAAACACACACATATTACAGGTAGATTGTTAACCAATTAATCATTAAACTTAAAGTTCCTTCAGGGCTTCAAACTAAACCGTCACACTGGGTCACGCTGTGTTATAGCCAATCAATAATAGCTGGTGATGAGGTAAAAAGAACATGCCAAAATCTGCATTAACATACAAAGATATAAATAAAATATAAAAATAAAATGTAGCACAAAGCAGCACTTAAACACACACCCTTTATGCAAACTCACCCCCCCACAGCAGGAGAACAGATGGAGAGTAACAGAGTTGAACAACATGCACTTTCCATTCTTTAGCCACACCTCCGCTCTGCCAGACTCATTCCAGTGGCTGTTTGCATTGCACCTCTGACACTTCTCTCCTCTTTAACCCAGCGGGTCATGCAATTACACAGCAAGAGAAGATCAGAAAGATGGAGCCAATAAGAAAGAAGTCCCATTTTCATTTCATTCAGCTCTGGACTAAACTGCTGTCCCTATCCATGCCTCAGGAAATAAAGTGGAGCCTGGGAAGTGTTGCCAACAATGAGATGGATACAGAACCAGTAACCGGAGAGATGCAGTGGGGTGAGGAAAGAATCAGCAATGTGAAATGGACTAAATTTATTTGTACAGCACAGAGCATCAAGCCGATACAGTCTTGCCTCTGGATGACATTAGAGAAACTGCGGGCATATGCGCGTGACGTCTTCAATTTGACGTCCATGCCACTAACTCCGGCTACGAGACTCTTGTGACATTTCAAGTCAAGTGTTCAGAGACCTCTCAAACAGTGAATGTAAAACACTGCTCGGTGCATACATGCATCAAATTTATCTCCTTTACTCATACTGACATTCATATAAAAGTCAGTCTGATTATTTATAACTTTTTTTATTGCACTGAGAGCAGAGAAAGCAAGCTTGCATGAGGACCACAACTTAATGCATTAGGCAGCATATGCTAACCTCTAGTCCACGGGTCCTGGAGTTTTACAAAATTCTGCTTGGCCGGGAAATATAGAAAGGAAATAAAATATGTCATTAGAAAACCCCCAAAAAATAACTAACAACATCTGACTATAACTACTATCACTATAGCTTTGGCAAATACAGCTGTCGATAAAATCATACATTATAATTATTTTCCTCCAAAAGTAACAATGAAACTTAAGATCCTTGTATTGTGGTTTTAATTCAAATTAAGAAATTATTACTTTAATACATGTAATTTTTAAAACCTAAAAATATCAACTTCCTGACAACTTTTTTCATGACTTTTCCATGACTTGATTTACATAAGCATTCCTATTTTTCTTACAGTTCAATGAATTAAGAAGCAACTGGCACCCTACTTAATACAGTTAAACCATGCACAAGTAAAAAAATAGAAAAAATAAATCAGATGGCAATGCATCTGTTCTGTTTAAAGGAACTGTGTGAGTAATCGGTCAAAGACACGCCACACTCCGCCATTACGACAGGAACAATATGGAGTTCTTAAATGTCAGAACTCTCTCTAATTAACATAACCCACCTGTAATTACCTGAGAGTGACTTTATGCTCTGCTGATAACAAAGTATACAAGGCTGTCGGAGACATTTGAATATAACACAAAGAGTCTGGTGTCTGCATGTGAGTCACCGAGATTAATCATTCCACAAAACTGCAGTCCATTGATACATTAAAAACATCAGTGTTGATATTGGACTGCTTTTTCAAGCAAAGCTAATAAGAGATTTGAGTACACTGCAGTGCACACAGGTGCTCAACGAATAACTTGACCTCAGTTATTTTCAATCGAATATAAAGAAATGTGCCTGAGGAGACATGACAGCAACTCACTTTCATCCGTTTCACAGGTATATTCTTTAGCATTATTTTGGATTAGGACTGGCCAGTATAAAATTACAAGGGGTAGAATCATAAAAATGGTCAAAGTTCTGCTATACCATACAACAGGAAATACATCATTGGGCAGGACTGCTTTACATCATTAATACAAAAAGTAATTAATTATATGGTGTAATGCAAAAATACAGTGTTATTTGGGTTAGTTCAAAGCAGAGTGCAGCTTTCTGTGGCTGCTGCATTAAAAGAGATTGCAACTGACGTTAACACAGGTGTGAATATATCAACTATTTTACAATTACCTTAAATGTGGCTTATCCAATCAGAATTTAGATATAAAACTGTTTTTAAAAATTGGTTTTACCACCTCTACCCCGGGTTATGAAGCCCTGCTTCAGAACAGGCTTTTGAGAATGCCTCAATCGGTGCAGCTTTGTAAGGGTACAGAGTGTGAATTATTAACCCAGTCAATATCAATGTGAAACATGGAACAGGAAAATCCAGTATTACATAACAAATAACCCTGGGTTAACAAAAGCTAAAATCTAAGACAGAGCTTGTGCTCATTAAAGCATAGAGCAGCATACAGTCTATACAGGGCTATTCCAGGAAAGACACAACACAGGGAGTGTGGGGTATACAGTAAGAGCAAATGAACTGTATTGTCTTCCAAGAGTAGCATAGTGATTCACTGAAGCTGAACTGTGTAAAGCGCAGAGACCCACCGAGCCCTACGACAGATGGAGGCTCCCGTGCAAGTGTGAACTCATGTCTCTTATATTAGCCTGCCAGTGAATGAACTTACAAACCTACACACAAACAGAACCACCTGCCTTCAACCCAATTATCCCTGCTTTTACATTATTCCATAGCTCCAAATCTAGCTCCTCTTAATTCTGACTGCAAGTTCAAAGGTTGATTGATTCATACTTTTTTGCCAGTTAATTTGTGTAATTAATCAGGTACCTGCATTTTTTCTAATGAGCAGCACTGAAGGGCCCTAGACTATGAATTAAAAGTAAAAGCAACAACCCGCTATACTTCTCTGCCATCACTGACAATGTACTCAATGTCACAAAATTATTACTTTGATAAGATTAGATTACTTTGAAGTGTTCTAAATGCAAGTGGGCCAATAGAAAATCACCTGTTTTGCCTTGGTTATCTGGAAAATCAGATTTGTTGAGTCAGTTCAACTTGTACTCATTACTCACCTTTTTTACCCACAATTTCACCAATAAGCACATAACAATTCCTCTTTAACAACAATTCATGTTGAGAAACTGACAACAAGTGTGGTCTAGTACAAACTTTTCATGATTCTTACAAAGTCACATAATGCAAACCAGTTTTTGCTGTCCATTTTGTATGTTTGGTCTCCACTTCTGTTTTGCAAGAGTAGAGACTGCAAAACGAGACAGAGAATCAGTAAACAATGTCACTGGCACTTGTTATTGATCAGCTCCTTCACTTTAAAGGGATGAGACCAGTGACTAGTAGTGAGATTTAAATGACAACAGTCGATAAGTGCAACATCCCTTACCATTATCAAGTTGTTTTAAGTTGTATGTGGGCAGCTGGCTTTAGAGAGCTTCACCAGCAGTATGGCTCTGCTCCAAACTCCAGTGAGCTGCTTGCTGTCTACTGCCTACAAGAAGCTGTCATCCAAATTAAAGCATCCAAATTAAAATGGAACCTTCTAAGTGCCAAATTTGGAACATTCTTCTTCCATGCAATTATCACGTTATGTAAAGAAAACAAAGTACATAAAACTTTTTCATGTTTTTTTCAGTGTTAAATTAATGTATAAGCAACATTGTTTTCTACTGTCAACTCAGATTTTATCTCATTCATTCAACTCATTTTATTTTCTTAGTCTTGTCAAAATGCGTTCTGGGATTGCCTTCTCTGCAAAGGAAATGTGCGATGCTGCCTTTAAACTTGGCCAAAAAAGAAAGCACCTTAGCAGTAAGCTTCCTTAGCTCCCTTTGCATCAGGCACTTGCTTTTAATGCTGTCAGATTCTCAAAGCCCCAGTTTTTGGACAGATTCATGATAGGTGCAACAGACAACATATCTCCAGAAGGTTGTTGATTTATATACACTGTCCATATATTAAAACACAGCCTTTTAGAGAGTATGTTTAATGTTTAAGAGGAGCACATGCCTCAAGGATGATGGAAAGACTTATGTGATAAATAGGCTAACGTTTCATGACAGACATTGATCTCAAAGAGCTCTCCCCTAGATTAGAGTGCTTCCGGACTGGAAGCAGTCAGATATGGAGGCATTCTCAGTTCAATGGGCAAACAACACACACAGCAGTTCTTCTGCTGTGCTAAGCACCTCCTGCAAATGCTTTCAGCTTATGGGTTCAAGTGGAAAAACGTAACCAGCTGTGACAAACCAGCAACAATTCTGTGACCATAGTCTACAACAAGCTGATTCTTTTTTAGGAATAAGCCCCAAACCTAATTAACAGTAGTTAACATCATTAATGGATTGTTAGGAAACCAGAAACATTAGGCAGAAAACGTTGAAAAAGAAAAGATCAAAACCAAAATCAATTCTTTACAAATACATTCCACCCATGTGTGGTGTTCAACAAATCAGGAAAATCAAATCAAATGTGCTTTCTTCTAAAACTTTCTTCAATCACTGCCATTGCTGCTATTTTTCATGTTGGAAAACAGCAGAGAAAGAGGAACACGGGGAAATGTGATCGGTCTTAGCCCATGTCATGTTAATGCTGCAAACCGGAATGCCAGTAAGTCTCTAAAGAGCTCCATTTGTGAACACAGACGGAGCTCAGGGGCAAGCGTGAGTGGTTTCCTGTGTATGAATCAAGTTTCCAGTCTCCAGTCTCAAAGCAACTCTCTCAAACTCTGGCACAGGCACAGCGGGCTTCTGTGTTAGGACATGTAAATACAACAATCCCACACAGGCGGTCCTGACGATACTGAACCTCATTCATCAGCAGCTCAATACCACCAGCCAACCCCATGAGTGATGAGTGCAATTTACCATCACTTCATACAGGTCCCACCTTTGAAAATACCTAAAAAAAACTGCAGAAAATATTGGACATGGACACTTATAATATGAAATGGGCTTTTTTATTTATTCCTTTTAGATGGTTCAGTTCATTTCCATACCTTTAGGCTAAGGCCAGCATATTACCTACCAAATCTCTCATATTTAGTCTCAAATTCAAGCAAATTTCTAACTTTCCAAGCATACAGAAAACACCCAAAAATCCTTAGTCACAAATGTTGTTAATGGCAGTGCAATTCTGCAACAAGGGATTGTGGGAAATCCAGCTTTAGGAAACAGAAAGGTCTCATCCTCTGCTATGTGTATAACTAGAGCAGAACTTTATGATCTTAGAAAGTTTCTGACCTCAACTTGTTTAAACTTCTACCTAACAACTAATACATATTTTTAAAATTTTTTAAACTGAAAAATTTGCTCAAAACTGATTCAATGCCTTGTGCTAGAAACGAGTAAACAAAACACAGAAACTGCAAACGGCAGGACCTGCCAATGTGACTAGCTCAAAGAAGCAAAAGGTGAGATGTAATGGACAAGACAGAACAGAATAGCACACAACAAGCCAGAAATATAAAAACAGGGAGGTAGTGCAAGCCAAACAACAAACAGGTCCAGATTCTTACATTTTGAAAGAGAATAAGGTTGCTGTATGTCCATAACTCACAAATTCCAGGGCACTAGTATCCAATTCTTAAATTGTTCTACTGAGTTTTTTTTAAGGTGGTTACTATGTAGTGATTTACGATTTATTGATTTAAATTATAGTAATAGAAGGCTGTAATCACTGGGTTGGATGGACATCAGATTATAGTTGCAATAACACTTTTAGTTTCTCTATTGACAGTAGACAGTAGTGTGTCAACGCTCTAGCAATATTTGGCGCTTAGTTTTTTTTTTGATATCCGAAAATCTACTTTTGTGCTCCACAAAACAAACAAAATTCAGTCAGACAACTTTTAAAAGACATAAACGTGTGTAAATTTGAGATGCCCATTTTAAATTTTTCCTAACCGACTTTTCTTAATCGATTTAACTGATAAGATTAGAATGTTAAAGTACAATTTAATTAAATGAAAATGAGTGTTTGTGAGACATTAAAAATGTCAACAAATAGTTTTTATTTAACAAGGGGTTTATTTTTACATAATATTTGGAAATGGTAGCATAGACCATGGGTGGTGTATCACTTTTTTTTGGTTCGGTTTTGAATATTTTTACATGCCTAGTAAACACTGACAATTTTTCTGTTGGGGCAACTGTTCTTTTAAGGATTACCAGTTTGACACTGCTTGAGCTACAGACGTATAACAAGCTTGAACTCCCCTGCAAGAACTACAGATATTCTACTTAGTGTAGTTACCAACTACTGGTCAGCTTTACACGTTCTTATTGAGGAGAGAGAATGAAAGCATATCATTCTAATGGAAATGGCAATACTGTATCAACTGGATGACTTAAGACGTCTGCCGCACCTGTAACATTAGCACCAGTGCAACACTGGCAGAAATAGACCATTCTGTCCATGTGAACTAAATACGATCCACTATGACCTTTTGGTGAATGACAAGACTGGAAAAAACCAAACACCTAAAGGGCGATTTGTGATCCTGTGGAACAGAAGCAATTAATTATATCACAGCAAAAATGTCTGCTGGGGTCCAAAATAGGAGAAGTGCTGACGTCTGGAGGAAAAACTGAAAGAGATATTAAATAGAGGACTGGAAGAGATAGGCTGGGAATATGAGTCAATGAACAGCATGCTGTGAGTTGGCAGCTTACCGAGATGACGTCCTGCAATGGCGTAAACAAGACACGTCAGACTTTGAGATCTTTATACACTGTGACTGAATTTCTGCTACACTTAAAGAAATAGTTCACCTAAAAACATTTGGTCCCTATTTACTCAAATTGTTCTAAACATGTATGGCTTACTTTCTTCCTTGGACAACCAATTTTTTTCAAGGTTTTTTAAGAATACCAAGGGTAAATGTGTCGATTCCATATAATAAAAGGGGCACTGGGTGTGTCAAGCTCTGAAGTGGAAAAAAACAAAAAAACAAGTGTTTTTTGTGTGCAAATGAAAGCCACACAGGTTTAAATCAACATAAGGGTGAAAACTTATGCCAGATTCTTCATTTTTGGGCAGCTGGTGATCCTTCATTTTCTAGCAGCTGGTGTGTATTTTTGGCCAGTACTGAGGATTACTATTCATGATTTCTCAACACCACAGGCAAAAACAAGTGCAGGTAACCTGCAAAAGCAGAAATGAGAGGAAATAGGATTTAACACTCCCTGGGATTTCATGTGTATACTGGGATTTCATTTGACCTTTGAAAACTGCAGGAACAAAAGATATGAGTAGCTGGACACTGCAGCTATAGGACATATAAGTACTACCGTTTCTATTTTTAACATCTGCAACAGAATCTCATGTTGGGAGAAAAGATGCCTTTAAAAGTGCCTAATACACTGAATTAAATGGCAGGGCTCGCAAAATCGCTAGCCGGACATCCTGGGACTATTGTGTCATGCAGTCAGGCTACCAAAATGTATTTCTGCCCTGCCCGTCGGGCTATCTTATGAGGAAAAATATATTGCAAGTTTAAATGCACGCTCGCTTTCAACTTTCACTTTGAATTCGCGACCGCATGAATTGTACTGTACGTAAATAATCAGCAACACTCGTCCTGTCAGTCACTACTATTCTCACGTGACAAGTGAAATTTCCCGCAGCAAGAATAAACATGATAGAGCGCATGCGCAGTGGAGAGAAAATCGCTGATAGTTGTGTGTGTGTGTGTGTGTGTTTGTGTGTGTGTGTGTGTGTGTGAGTGAAAGTAAGATGCGCATGGATTTACGCAAGTATTTCAGTTCTGAAGTGGAGACCAATGCACAGATGGAGAAAGCTGTTGGAGATGCTATGCCCTCAATGTCGAGTGGCATCAGTATTTCAGATTCAGAATCTGACACAGACTGAATTATGTTCTATATTGTTTTACAAGTTCACAGAAATTTCAGTTCAGTTAGAACCAAATATTTGCATTGATGATTGTAATTTAATTATTTTATAGAATAGTATAATTGTTATTTGTGTTATGAAAACATTTCTGATTGATGTTTTGTCTCCTTTACAATATTCTACATTAAAAATAATGTCTTTTTTATTTGGGCTACTTAAATTCATTTCAGCTACCAAAATCTGAAGGGTGCCTGCCCGAAAGGCTACCGGGGATTTTGAAATTTTGCGAGCCCTGAATGGGGTGTAAATATCTGCTCTTATAATGTTTTGACTACAATACTTTAAATATAGCCACAAACAAAAATAGGGAAGGGCCAGTGATGAGACTTTCTAGTATAATGCTGAAGCTTTATTGTCATTAGAAAGTTATCTGAAGTAAATACGAATGACTTAACTTATTATTAAACTGTCAGTGTATCATTGTCCCATAAATTCATCTCTATGAATTAAAACACTGATGGCAGTATTAGACTTAAAAATAATAATAATAAAAATTATTTTTTTAATCAGATGTACATTTTGTAGGGCAAGCATTCAGTAATTTGGGAAAATCATTTTGATTCTAGCCCACACGATTGCGAAGACATTGATCAAAATGTAAATCAGCTTATTACAGCGTCACCTAGTGTCCGACAGGTTATGTGCGGATGCGCCTGGGTTTCATGCTTGGACCCTTAATAAGTTATGTGTTGTATGAAATAGTAGTAAAGCAAATAGTAAATAGTATTAAACAACTAATATGGGATTTTTAATGAACGCCTATCTACTAATCTACAGGCAGGATGGTTGATGTAGTGCCAAAATAGCCTGTATAATACAATTAGAAGACAGCTGATAGATTTTTAAATAAATGACCTTGTTTTATAAAACAATTATTCAAAACTCACCAAAGCTGAGAACAGAAATATTTGATCTATGGGCAAGGACAATTCCATTCTGAAAGGGTTGAATCATTCCAGCACAAATTAAGTCCTGCAAAAAACTGAGTTGTTAACATCATAAAACTAACCCTTGAAAGTAGTAGGCAGGTACACCTTTGTGGGCAGGCGTACCTGCCTGCCCACAAAGGCAAATTTAAGGCGAAGAAATTTAATGAATTTAAAAAGCAAGTACATGCTGACCCCTTTTTTGAAGTACTGACCTTTGAGACATTTGAACTGCTTATTTAGTCATTACCAGCAAATGGATGCTTTTATTACCTTTAAATGAAAATCTCTGAGCATCTTTTATGAAAACTGATGAAGGTTGAAAACAGAGACGACAGAAAAACAGAGAAGAAATGATCAGTAACAGTTTTTTCTGTGGCACAAAAAAAAGGTGCAGGCTGTGTTGCAGGTCACAGATAATTGGATTCAAGCAACAAACATTAAAACAGAGCTGACAGGATGACAAAGGGAGCAAACAAGCGCAGGGTAAATCTGCACAAGAACTGAATGGTTGTTACTGAGGAGCATTCCACCAGAACGGGAGTTTGGCCAAGCTAAGGAATGTTTCCACACAATCCTCACGACTCTCATTCGCTTCTGTTCAAAAGAGATTTGAGTGAATTCCAGAGAAGCCTTTAAAACACTCCAACACACAGGTCTTCTCTCAGTACACAAGGTCCTCGTAGTATTTTCAGTGATACCTAAATGGATGTAACACTTTGAAACCTTACAACTATTTGGGGGAAAGATAAAACATGCTGCTTACAGGGGTAGTGAAGACTGAGGATAAGAATTTAACAATACCATGGTGGAATTGATTTAGTGACGGTATCAGATGGTAATACCAGGGTACTTTCATAAAAACCACTTTGCTAAATGATTACCATTTATGTACCACGGTATATACATGGTATTTTAAAAAAACATAGTATTCCCACTGTTTTAATGAGGAAACAACAACTTTTTATTTTCCCATATAGTAAGAACCCCTGATCAGTGTATTTAAAAAAAACCTAATCATATGGCTTCTTCAGAAAAGACTGACGTGTTTTCTAATTGAAAGCTGTTCTGTATGTGGGCTAACACTTATGAATAAAGTGTATCTGAAATTCTAAACCAATTTCGATTGCTAAGGTTCTCTTTAACAGCCCTAGTTTCAGGGTATTTAATGATGAAGAAAATAGCAGATGTTTCATGCCCTTAATTGAATATATATATAACAAAACATCTAACAGTTTATATTGATACTGCTTAAATTTGAAGGCTTAAAGAACAAAGACATAAAATCTAATTGAAACAGCTGCTGGATTGAGCAGGATGTGCAAAACATACAAACCAGCAAGTACTACCATTTTTTTTTTTAATATTTATTGAGCTTTTCCAGTTTTGACAATATTGTCAGAAGATGTTTTTCATCCCCAAACTGAGTCATGTTTTACCCATGCTACGCTGCTATTTTACACATAAGTCCAAACTCAGAAGTTTGGATTATCTTGGGTGCCCCTGAAGGCATAATTATTATTATAATAAACATTGGATTTTTATTATGGATTTTTATTATATTCTTCCAAATGTTATATATTTCGCAATCCTTTTCATAAATCCACAATTTAATGTGTTTAAATACCGGCAAAATAATCGAACAGAATCATTACCAAATATTAGATATTTTGATTTCCTGATTTAGTGAAGAATCTTAATCAAACACAACTGACAGTAAAACTATTCAACTATCCAACCCTGGCCTTGCAAAATTTCAAAATCCTTGGTATCCCTTTTGGGCAGGCACTTTTTAGATTTTGATAGCTCGCAATGAATTTAAATAACCTAAATTAAAAAAGACATTATTTTTAATGTAGAATAGTGAAATAGAATATTGTAAAGAAGACAAAACATCAATATGTTTTCATAACACAAAACTGTTTTCATAACACAAATAACAACAATCATATAAAATAATCAAATTACAATCATCAATACAAATATTTGGTTCTAACTGGAATTTCTATATAGAACATAATTCAGTCTGTGTCAGATTCTGAATCTGAAATATCAGCTGAAGTCACAGATAAGAAAATGCCACTCAACCTTAAGGGCATAGCGTCTCCATCAGCTTTTTCCATCTGTGCATCGGTCTCCACTTCAGAACTGAAATACCTGCGTAAATCGATGCGCACCTTATTTTCGCACACACATAACTATCAGCAATTTTTGCAATTCTCTAAACTTCGCATGCGCTCTCTATCACGTTTAATCTTGCTGCGGGAGATTTCACTTGCCATGTGAGGATAGTAATGACTGACAGGACGTGCGGCACTGATACACAGTTCGCGTAAATTGAAAGTTGAAAGCGAGCGTGCATTCAAACGCGATTTCACGTATTGATAGTGGCTCCCTGATGCCCGAAAATTACATACAACATTAATTATCCCACAAAATTTGTGAGAGAATGCAAAAGCATCACAATATATTTTTCCTTATAAGATAGCCCGGCAGGCAGAGCGGAAATACATTTTGGTAGCCCGACTGCATGACACAATAGCCCCGGGACGTCAGGCTAACGATTTTGCTCAAACAGGGCTAACAAAATCTCAATAAAACACGAGAGGGCCCTTGATTAAAAGCATTGCCTGATTATCGCACCTTGCATAATTAAAGAATGAACAGCAACAAACGTTCAACAATTAGCTGACACCCAACCACCTTGTCCCATGTCTTTAACTAAGAAGAGTAACACACTGCGGTGCTTGACAGAGCAATCGTTTAACAAATTCCTCCCAAACAGTTTTACACTGGCTGGTTCCTAATTGATAAACCTCCATAGGGGGCTGCCTAGCACAAATCCTTGCAACCCATCACCAGGCATGTCTCTTAAAGAATCAATACACACCAGCGGTTTATGTGATGTGCAGAACCCACACACTCACTGAGTGGAGCCACTGTAGATGAGACCGAATGCTGGATGCTGCTTACATGGGCCCCAGAGAATATTTTTTAAACATGTCCCATGAGAGCATTAACTGCATAAGCAGTAGTTAAAGTTTAAACAACTTAATAGTTAAAGACTTAATAAGTAAAAGGAACTAATAAAGAGTAATTGGAAATCTATAAACACATAATTTAAAGGCATTACCCTTGAATCTGTTTTAATGGATGCTATTCCCTTTCTATTGTATTCTGTGTAGTATTTAATTTGCTTTTAGTATGCTTCCTGCATTACATGTGTTGTACCTGTTATCCAACTTGCTGTGTGTGGATCAATAAGTTTGTTAGTTTTAGCTCTGATTTCAGCAAATACCAATACCACTATTATTGCTTGTTAGTTACACAAGACCCAATGAAGACAAAATATTTCCATATAAACAACAGCCCTTAACTAACAACACTTTAGTAACTGCTTATCGGCATTACCCATCTGTATGCAATGACTGAGACACACATTGCATGACTGACTTATCAAATCACTGTAAGCACACTCAATAAATAAGGGAGGAGGTACAGGAACAGCTTGGCTGTCTTATCAAGCAAATGTTAAACTCTAATAAAAGTCATTATCATTAATATCATTTAACTGATATACTGTAATTTATGCCACCTGTCCTAAGAGGTCTCAAAACCTATTGAGCAGCCTATACCACCATGTAGAAATCTAAGTACTATGTAACTATGAGTCATACAGGCTACTAAATTAAACATTTAAGATGAATGACATCAGCTGATAACTCTGCCAACTTGACCGATTAACAGCATTTGCATACTGTCATTTGCGAAATGTTAAATATTGTGTAAAACTGTTTAATTCATAAATTTTACATACAATTATATATGCTAGTTTTAAATTGTATTATAGGCAATATATTAGCCACTCTGCTTTTACATATGGGTATATGCACAGGTCAATAACCCATATCTGTCAACCATTAGTTATTACCATCTAATACCATTGCTGTACCATGGTACTACAGCAGTTTTGTTAAAAACCGCACAACAGCATTTGAAGCCTTACAGATGCTTTTCATGAACTTTTGATGTCATATTATTTTTCTAGGCAGTTAGCTCACTAGGTTTTTACACACAGTCTGAGTTGTCCATGACATCAGAATGCTGATCTGCTTTACACTGAGCTGGATTAGTGCTGCTCTGGCCTTATAACACCACCGGTGGATACTGAAATAGGTCTGTGTATTTCACTGCATGGGTGACGTCAAGTGAATAATAAACATTATAATGACATACAGGCGACCTTTAAAGACACTTCCAGTTGTTGAACTGCAACAAGGTGCGCCATATAGTCCGTGTTACACATGATTCCGAAAGGACGATCATACAAACTCGTCATCATACAAATCATCGACACTCCCTCGCAATTCCTGCTCGTTTTAGTTATTAAATCTTATAAACTTTCGATCTCTAAAGCAAAGACTGCTGCATATTTGATTTCTTCGATTCGATCAGAACTGACCACAGCACACCTTTACGCAAAATATTTCATGCCACGCACAAGAATAAACAAATTTCAATATATAAAGATTCCGAATTAAAAGCATCACTTACAAAATTTGCATCGAATAGAAATTTAGTTTAATGATTACGTTGACATACAAAAGCAGTTAGCACAAGTACTCATACCTGTGCGATCTCCATAACGAACTCGCTGAGTTAAGTCACCATAAACTGCACTTTTCGTCGAAATATTGTTTTTTTCTTCACAGTTGCAATCCACTTACTTTGCAATATTTCCACGCTGCATAACCATGTACACAGCAATAATCCCATCGCTTCAGAAGATCATCATTTAGATTAACCCGTGAGAACAGTGCTGCATTAAACAAGGCTGTGTCAGGGTCGGTTGCACATCCGGATCTAGTTGACAGCATTAACTGAGTATATTTGCGATCAGGAGAGAAGAAATTAAACGACAATTGTACTAGTCTACTGTACGAATCCCGTGAATAGAAAGACAATGCTTACATTGCCGAGGGGCTTATTTTCATTGCCAACGGTAATGACTGACTCCACCAAATAAACCCCCGGGCAGTTTTTATATTAGTAACCGTCACTACTCTGTTTTCCGATCAGTGATTTGTGGATATATGATAATCAAGCGTTGCACGGGTCTGATGAAATGGATATTATGTTTAAATTTGGTACAATACTGCTGGGTGTGTTAATCAGTTCATCTCAACTGTGACTGACCAGCGTATATCAACAATGTATGAAAAATATATTTCATAATACGTAATTAAAACAGACGTGTGTGACAGGCGTAAAGATTTACGTACTTTCCACTAACCTTAATTTTTAGCAGTTAACAGCAGAGTTTGCTCTAGATCCGTCTTCACTCCTGCCCAAACTGCTTAAACTTTGCCCGCTTTTCCCTCTTTTCGTCGCTTCCTAACACACTTGCTAACGTCCGCTGAAATATCACTGTGATCTTCCTTAACAGCGACCACCTATTCTTCGCCCGCCCGCTAGTATAGATAACGGCGCGTCCAGATTTCAGATAAAGTTTATCTTCATCTCCTCCCGTCCAGCGCCATCTTTCCCGCGGGGCACGCCGGGTAATCCTCAGGAATCCTGAAGCGACGCGAAGCTTTCGCTGCGCGTCCTGAAGTGTTTGAATGCTGAGATCATGAGACTGACGGACTGCAGGTGAGACAGGAGGAGCGTGACGAAATTTTCTTTTAGCAATATGTGCACACGTACACTTTATTCTTTTGTATTTTGAAACACAGTTTCAAGAAAACATCTGCAATGTAAGTTTTGATTAAGCCAGATTGATGTTGGCGTGTACCAACTGTAAAATGTAGATGTGTGCGCTTACATATTAAGGAATTATGTTGTAAAGACATACTTGAAAGTGTTGTGATGTTGTCAGATGACAATACATGCTTACTTTGATATACAGTATAGTTATACACCTTGATATTAGGGTACATAAATTATTCACAAAATATCCATAATACAATTGCAATTTTCGGTAGGTGCAACCACACTACAAGTATGCAAGCGGGGCTACGTAGCCCCGTAGTTTTTTAAGCCATTTTATACAGTTATCCAAAAATGCAACATAATTGGATAAATGCGTTTGCTAAATGACAGCTTGTTATGCATGATGTTTACAATTGTTGATATGTAATTACATATATAGATACAGACAGTACACTGAATATTAAAATAGAGTAAATAAACTGAACATAAAATTTTGACCCACCTATACCCTCTTCAGCAGCCTGAGCTTATATGTACACACATATACCAAAACTTACACGCGTCAATACAATCTCAATTATTAGAATTTACTTTCATTGGCAAAATATGCAGTGTTATAAAGAATATGCATCTAATTGGACTTTGACCCATGACACGTATTATTACTAAGTAACATTCCAGCTAAACCTCAACAGAATATTTAATGGGGAGAAAACTCAGCACCAGATGGCAGTCAAGGGTACTAGTATGCCTCATTGCCAAGAGAATGTCTGGTTTGTGCAGCTAATTGTATCCTCAAAGAGAGTGCACTAAGACCTGGCCAAAAGTCACTGAGAGACATTAAATTCATTGGTTTCTCTGTGCAGACTCTGATTTATTTTTATGTCTTGATTTAAAAAAAGGAAAAAATGTTCACGTTTTTCTGGTACTTCCTCTTTCGTTCCCCTTCTGCCTCAGTAATTTTCTTTTTCTTTCCCTTGTGTGGTGAAGTGAGGATAGATAACTATATAAATAAATAAAAGCCTTTTCCACACTGTTTGGGTGTTTTTTAGCATTTAAATGAAAGCTGTGTTTATTGAGGAAACATCTCTGTGTGAGGTGAGATGCTGTGGTCTAAGCTGTTGTCTCAGAACGAGTGGCCCTTCATCTGACAGGTAGTATCAGTATTAGGTTGAATACTAATGCTGAACCAGCCTGTTACAGAGGCAGACAGCTGACCTCAGAACAGCCGGCACAAAGCATGTGCTTCTAAAAGGGGTCATGGTCTGCTTGCCCCAGACCTCCTGCTACCTTGTATCGGAGAGCTGTAAGCAAACATTTGCATTTCAAGCACAGAGCAGAAACTTCAAATGACTCAAACCACCAAGCCTGCATGATTCATTTTTAGAACACCTGCGGTCTTACATGGTCATGAAGCTGTCAGAGTGCCTACACACATTCAAGCAAATCCCTTTAACTCCACAGGATAAGAACTGAGACTGCTACATACATCCCTTCCCCTGGTAAGACCACCACAGATTAATAAAATACTTCTTTTGTTTCAAGAAAGCAGACCAAATCTGAAAATAAAAAATGATTGCAAGGCAAATCAGCAGGAAATAAAGCCTGGTGATTAATGTTCTCGGCTAATCATCTCAGGATTGATTCAATGAAATGGAGAGCTACTGAGAGTTTTATCATGTAACATATTTGACTACTTAACCCGAAATTGGTATATGGAGATTAATGTGTTGTAAGGTGCTTTACATGAAAACCTTTGTGTTTTTTGAAATATAAATGTTAAGGCAAATCAATTAGATTCATATTGTAATATTATACTGTAGAAGACTGAATCTTACAAAAGCTGACAAGAACACATCCAGGTTACATATTTCCCCTCAAAAAAGGAATATGTATTTGAATATAAAAGTTGAAAGTTTAACTTTTTTAATGTTTATGTAATTTTGTAATCTTTTTTTGATGTATTTGTAACTATATTATATTTAACAGTGTTGTAATGTTTTAATTAAACAGAATAAATTAAAGGCAGTTAAATAAATCATGATGTACTTTACAGTTCAAGTATATGTTAATGCTAAAAATATTAAAAGGTATTTGAATTATGATGTACTTATACATCATGGTAGTATTTGTCTTACTGCCTTTTTTTAACTAAAACATTTTAGTTTATTTTTATTATTACAACTTATCAAAGTAATTATTTATGTATTATTAATTAAAGTAACATTTCTGGACACATTGAGATATAAATGGTCTTTAAATATAGGTTTCTTTCTAGTTTTCTTTATGCAGAACATAATTTACCATCTTTTTCCTGTGGTGTGAAATGTGACCAGGACATGTTTATGATTTAGATGATAATCAAATATGTGAAGCCACTGTCTCACTTAGCTTCTGTCAGTAGTCAAAGGATACATTGAGAGTTTGTTTTGTTTTGGGTAAAAAGTGCATACTCAGAGAAATAATGGTTGAACTATTGAACCCTTATGTGTGTTTCTAAGGTAAATATTATTTCAGTTGTGCTTTGCAAAACATGAAACCATTGCGGTGACCAAACAATATTAAAAAAGCCTGAATACTGTAATTATATACTCAGAATGTTTTTCTGTAAAAGAGGAGGAACCATGAGGTTTCACAGCTTCAAACATAATGGCTCCTCCCTTCCTCGTCTAGCGCCTTTGGCTGTTTGTTTTCCACAGTTGGAGCAGGTTCTGGGCTGCTGGAAAACTCATTCATAGCGCAGGAGGAAAACTGCCACTCCTTTACTAATGCATGGAGAAGCAGAGTCAAGCTCACGGCCATTAATGTGAATCAGAAATATTCTCTGACGCTCACACAGAGCAGATATTTCACAACATATTTGATTTAAGAACATGGAGCTATTAAAATGTCCAGGTATACTCTCAGGACCATGAGAGACCTGAGGCATGTAAAAATTTGATGATACCTAGATTATGTTGCTATTAACACAGTTAATATAATACAGATATACTGAATACAGTTATTGGCATTGTCTTTAAAAATGTGGCATGTGACAGTACCATAAGAAGCCACAAGGGGAGGATATGTGCCAGTGATTTAAGAGAGTGCCAAACCCTATTGATCCTGTCACATCATTTACGGTTTTTAGAATGGTTAATTTTCTGTAATAACTTATTGATGCGAGAAGGTGTTCTTGGAAGAAATATAGTACACACATGGTTTTCAATTATACTGAGAACTACAAACATAGCTATTTAAAATTGTATCTTTGGGGTATTTTAAAATTGATTTAGATAAGTATTTTTTTATTTTGCATTGTTTGTCTTGCTTGCTGTGTTTACAGTAGTCTGATGTCACTTTAAAACACCACCCATAATCTTTGTATCTTTGTAATAAATTTTGTTTAACGATGTGTTGTGTATTGACTAACAATAGTATGTACACATAAAATAATGTCACTAAATCACATCATATAGCTTTTTCACCGGCCTTTACCACATACCGTGTTACAATTACACACATTAAAAAGGAACAGCACAACAGTATAAGCATGCAACATATAACCCCAGATCCAAGCTGCCCACAAATGCCAAGCAATGTCAAATAGTTGGTACCAGGTATTGGGGGCTGAATGCTTCTCTGTAAGAATAAAACAGAAGAATAGAAAAAAAATGATTTTTATTGTCATTGTCTTGAACAACAAAAGACTGTTTAGCAGCTCACAAAGTCTGGCATAATGGACAAATACAAATAGAAAAATAAAATTTCAATAGTATTTCAAAAAGGTAATATATATGTTATAGTAATATATGTTAGTGCAAAATATTGTGGTGTACACTGGAGCAAATTAAACAAGAACAACAGTGCAGAATACAGTGTACATAGTGTTGTTGTAAACTCTATGAATGTATGAATAGTAAACATAAGTATAACAGTTTAAGAACTGTTTACATTAGGTTAGTCATTATTGAATATGAGCAGTTTTTAACTGGCAGTTTAGCATGACCAATACTAGTTGTGTACATCTTATAATTTGCTGTTTTTGTTAAGGCCAGTCAAGCAAAGTGTAACGATGACGCGGAGGCATGAGGATCCATGTGCAGCAGTTTAATCGATATACAAACAGGCAAGGGTCAAAAACCAGCAAACAACAATATAAGAGGCAAAGCAGAATCACAAACGGTATAACAGGCGAGGGTCGCGGCAGGCAGCAGACAATCATGAACGTTTAAACAATCACAGTCTAGGGCAGGCAGCAAACAATCCAAAATGTAATCCAAAGGTAAGTCAAAAGGCAGGCAGCAAACAATCAGAATAACCATAAACAGTCCAAACATAACCAGGCAAACAACAGGAAAATAATTGCTCTAAAATTTACACAAAACGTTCCTTTGGGCCATACTCCTCCCTGTCGACAAGGTATTGAATTCTTCCTCCCCAGCATCCAGAATCGAGGAGCTGATTCACCCAATAGGCCTCCTCACCACGACGGGAGGGGCCTGTTTCCAGTGGCCCCCCTCTGAACCTCCAACCAGGGCATTAGCGGGTTACAGCAGAGAAACATGAAAAGTAGGAGAGATACAGAAGTAATTAGGAAGCTCTAAACGAGCCGAAACTGGGGTTATCATTCTTAAAATTTTAAAAGGACCCACGTACCTTGGACTGAGTTTCTTACAGGGAGGACAAAGACAAAGATCTGTAGTGGAAAGTCAGACCCATTGCTCAGGGGGGAAATTGTGTCCCGGTCATTGATGACGGTTGGCCTGTTTGGTCTGGCGACATACAGCATACAGTAGGTGAGTGTGAACCTTTCCCAAACCTCTTCGCTGCGCTGTAGCCAGTCTGTCACAACGGGGAGATCGGTGGGTTCCCTTGACCATGGGAACAATGGTGGTTGGTAGCCCAGCACAAATTTAAAGGGGGTTTCTCCTGTGGATGGCTTGACAAGTGAATTCTGGGCGTATCAGATACTTGCTCCAGTCGGCCTGAAGCTGGTTGCAGTAGGACCGGAGTAACCTGATAATCTCCTGATTGAGGCGTTCGGCCTGACTGTTCGACTGGGGATGCTACCCAGACGTCAGGCTGACGTTCACTCCCAGACTCCTGAAGAAGGACGATTATACTTGTGAGGTGAACTGGGGACCCTGGTCCGAAAAAATGTCATCTGGTAAACCACAGAATCTGAAGACATACCATAGAAATGTCATCTGGTAAACCATAGAATCTGAAGTTACATTCAGCAGTCTCAAATGCAGACGGGGGCTTGGGGAGAGGGATTAGTCGACATGCCTTAGAGAAACGATTCACAATGGTAAGGATCAGAGTATTCTCTTGTGAATTGGGTAAGTCGGTAATGAAGTTGACTGCGATATGGAACCAGGGTTGTTGTGGTGTGGGTAGTGGTTGTAAGAGCCCGGCAGGTAATTGACTAGGGTTCTTTGAGATTTGACAGACTGGACAGTTCTGAATATATTTAATGGTATCAACAGATATAGTAGGCCACCAATAGCAATTCTTTAAGTGGAGGGTAGCAGTGATTCCTGGGTGACCAGAAATAGGATCTTCATGAACCTGAGTGAGTACACATTTTCTAAATGGTCTGGGTATAAAAGTAAGGTTCTCTGGGCATTCATCTGGACGAGGTAGGGACTCGTTAGCATGCTGGATCTCCGTATGGAGATCCCACTGGACTGGGGCTATTAATATCTTCTCAGGTATGATCGGTTCAGGAGATTCTAATTTTAATTGGGTTGCGGGTTATGACTGTCTAGACAGGGTGTCAGCTTTACCATTCTTAGAGCCTTGACAATAGGTGACTGAAAAATTAAAGTGAGTAAAGAACAGGGACCAACGAGCCTGACAGGGGTTAAGATGTTTTGCGGTACGTATGTATTCAAGATTCTTGTGATCGGCAATGACCATGAAAGGGTGTGCAGCTCCGTTAAGCCAATGACGCCACTCCTTTAAAGCTAATTTGATAGCCAGTAATTCACGATTCCCTACATCATAGTTCTGCTCTGCAGATTAGAGTTTGCGTGAGTAGAAGATGCAGGGAAACATTTTAGGAGGAGAACCATGCCATTGAGAAAGCACAACCCCTACGCCGTGACTAGAGGCATCTACCTTGACGACAAAGGGGAGATCGGGGTCCGGATGACAGAGGATGGGGGCTGTGGTAAAACGTGACTTAAGTTCTGAGAAAGCCCTGGTTGCCAAATCGCTCCACACCAAGCGACCCGAATGGCATTTAACTAGGGATGTCAAAGGGGCGGCTAGGGAGCTAAAACCAAGGATGAATCTGTGATAGAAATGAGAAAAACCAAGGAAGCATTGTAATTCTTTTACTTTACTTTTTACTCCCTCATGACTGATTACGTAACCGAGGAAGGTTGTGCTGGTACGATGGAATTCACATTTCTCACCCTCGACATGCAAATTGTTATCAATAAGACATTGGAGGACTAGGCGTATGTGTTTCTTGTGTTCCTCCAAGGTCTCTGAATAGAGCAAAATATCATTGATATAAACTATGGCCCATTTCTCGAGCATATCACAAAAATGTCATTCATAAAGGACTGAAAAAAGACGGGCTATTCGCTAGACCAAAGGGCATAACTAGATATTCATAATGACCAGATGAGGTGGAGAATGCTGTCTTCCACTTACCCCCCTCTCAAATACGAATCAAATTGTAAGCACTCCTCAGATCAAGTTTGGTGAAAAATGTTGCTCGCCGAAGCTGTTCAAGGGGAGTTAGACGGATGAATGAATCCCTTGGCTAGCTCCTCCTCGATATATAGGCGCATAGCCGCGGATTCGGTTGTGATAAAAATTCAGTTGATATGAAGTTAGCTGCTGCTCCTGAGTCTACTAGTGCAGAGTTACACATCTCAACCTCCTGAGATGGTTATAATTACAGGTAAGTGTATAACATTGCTAATCTGATTCGTGGTGAAAGCTAGACTCACCGGAGCTTGATCGGGTTTGGGTCGGACTGGACAGGATGACTTCAAATGACCTGATTGTCCACAGTACAGGCAAAGACCCAAATGATAGCATTGTTCACGTTCCTCGGAAGTTAGACGAGTAAAATTGACCTGCATATTTTAAGAGGGGGCTGCACACTCAGATCTGACTGGAAAAGTGCCTTGTCTGGGACATAGAGAACGAATAAGATTATCTATCTGTATAGAAAGGTCTATGTACTCACTCAGGGATCTCCCTTCATCATGACAGGCGAGTTCAGATTGTAGTTCTGGGTCTAGGCCTCTTTGATAAAGGAGGAGCAGAGTATCCTTCACCCAGGCAGTCTGAGCAGTGAATTTGCAAAAGTTTAAGGCATACTCCGCTGTCGGTTGACCTCCCTGGAATAATGAAAGCAATTGTTCACCTGGACTTACTCCCTCCGCAGGGTGTTCAAAAACCTCCTTGAACTGCCAGAGAAAGTAGTCAAAGGTAGGGAAAGTGGATCCGTCTGTGCCCTAAACCGCAGTCGCCCACTCCAATGCTTTGCCTGTTAGGAGACAGCAAACAAATGCAATGCGGCTGTTCTCGGTAGGGTAGAGAGCAGGCTGTTGGGACACAAACAGTGAACACTGTAATAGAAACCCCTTACAATGTGAAGGATTACCACTCTACTTCTCGGGGAAGGCAAGATTCGGGCTGACCGGAGTAGTGGTTGTGGTAATCGGCTGACTGAGTGCCGGTTGGGTAGCTGCCATAGTGTGCGGAGGGAAAACACAATCTCCCTGTAGCGCTCGTATGAGCTCCTCTGTTAAGGTGGTCAACCAAGTGAGCTGATGCTGTTGAAGGGACAATGACGATTTCTTCTATAACGATGACGCAGAGGTATGAAGATCCATGTGCAGCAGTTTAATCGATATACAAACAGGCAATATCAGGTGAGGGTCGAGGCAGGCAGCAGACAATCATGAGCATTTAAACAAACACAGTTCAGGGCAGGTAGCAAACAATCCAAAACGTAATCCAAACCAAAGCCAAAAGGCAGGCAGCAAACAGAATAACCATAAACAGTCCAAAAGTAACCAGGCAAACAACAGGGAAAAAAACACTCTGAAATGTACGCAAAAAGGCAATACAATACATTGCAAAGAGTCAGAGATCTGGCATTTAAATAGTCCGGCTAACAAGATCCAGCAAAGGCAAACAGGAAGTGATGAGCAGAGCATGTGGGTCCATGGGAATTTAAGTGGATTCAATACTCAGGCGAGGGCTCCCTCTGATGGCGCGGAGGAATCGGAGTGGGAGCCTCCTCCATAAGACAAAGGTACTACATATATACAATATTAGTAAATATAGTATGCATAAGTAATACATTAGTATATTAGTCCTTTAATTTAAGGTAATTAGTCTACACACTGAATAGTCTCAATGTGATATCTGACCTCAGCATATTGGAAACACTTTGGAAACTCACATTGTGAATAATTCTCACAAGTAAACTCACAAGTGATAATTTAGAGATGCAAAATGATTGTGTGTTATGATTGTGAAGACATATCTTAATTTACCCCCCAAAATGTATATATTTCTCAGAAATTATGCCTAATCTTTTTTTTGTCAATGAAAATAAGTCGCTGGTAATTAACAGTATATTGTACTTGTGAGAAAATATGGTCAAAAATATTTCAGGGATTCCAAAGAAAACTAATTCTGTCTTTTCCGCCTGAGTATAAACCTCCCATTAATATTCCAGACATATTCTCATACCTGCTGGAAGAACATTGACTTTAATGGTTTGGCCCCTGACATTGTTAATACACTGAGTATTACAAGCAGATCACTTCAAAGGCTAAGTCTGCTGTGAAGATCAACACATCTTATAGTTGAACTTTTTACAGCCTCCACAGAAGGTCACAGATTTTTACTTTCAAAATATCAGAATCGCTTATTTCTGAAATGACAAAAGCTAGTCAAATTTTTATTTAAAAGCTAGTCAAAATGCTTACATTTTGTTAATTTTTTGTTAAATTACAAATTATATTTTCAGCATGATTTTAATGAAAAGTTTAGTTTTAAAATGTACATGAATTCCCTTCCCTATTCCGTGTCCACATTGTGTTGTAAAGACATGCACTGAAGCTATCATGCACTGCATACGTTTGGAAAAAAACTGATGATTCATGATATCCCAGCATGATTTGATCATCAAGCAGGGATAATATAATCCTTCTGTCTTAGAATTTCAACCTTTGAGATATTAGCAGTCATTACCTGTATTAATTTAATATTAACTTAATGTAGTCTAACAATGTTACATTCATAACACTTTGTGTATCTGTAATGTTAGTATGTGATAATGTAACAACAAATATCAAAAGCCATATAATATGAATAATTACATTTTATTTTTGCATAATAATGTTAGTTATTACAACACTCATGCTTAAACACTAGTTAGTTACTATATATTAGATTACTTTATTAGTGAAATCAGAGAGATACAGTATGATACAGATAAGATACAGTATGACAAAGCTGATACGTAAAAAATGCATGTTTTAATAAACATTCTTTATAAATGAATGTAAATTTTTAATTGGATAAAAACATCAATGGAAACAACAGTAATTTCAATCTCTCTCTCGTTATTGGGAGAAGATGGCAGGATTGAATTTTATATGCACACATCTGAAACGCTACTAAAAAAATTTTTGTTAGTACGTTATTAATAAGATTCATCACAGACACATTATGTGCAGTATATAAGAAAACATTCAGTCTTTAGAAGTCAATTTCGGCTCCTTATTTGTCGCTTATTATCTTCGTTTCCTCTCATAACACCTCCATTTGGCATACAGATACTCAGTTCAGTGGCTCTTTGTACTGCTCACTGGAGCTATTGATCAGGCTCGGAGATCGCAGACGCTCATTAAATCTCATTAGGCAAACCAACTCAGCAGCCATCAGTAATCAGGAAACTGCTCCAGTTTTTGTTCCTTCTGGTGCCTGTTGATTGGAGCCCTGCAGCCGTGCAGGCAGCTGCTTTCTGAAGAATGATGAGGTTATTTTTACAAGCAACAATGACAGACCGGTCGATCTCAACAGGGACCTTAGAGACGGCCCCTCAACCCCAGCATTCTAGCATTCCGATGCGTTGTAGCACAAGTGTGGATAAGCTGGTTGCAGGGAAAGACAATACCCACGTGAACCTATTTTCCTAAGAACAATGCAGTGAAGAACGTCAATGGTGAGCTTGTCCATCAGTTTCAGTGTACTCCAGACCTCTGCAGCTGGCGTAGTTTGACCCCAGTCCCTCCATTATGGCCATTGCTGTTATTTTAGAAGGTCTGTGATATTAGTCAGTCCAAAGGTCCCATCTGTAAATGAAAACTATGTTAGATTGCGCAGGTCAGCAGAACTGAGATATACATTGTTCATATTTCAATATATAGTTGTTGACAGATGACAGCATCAGTATAAAAGTAATCTTCTTGTACTTCAGACTTCAAAGGCAGAGGGCCCTGTGTCACACTTGAAATAGCACCTCATTTCACCACCTCTGAATAGCACACAGACACCAGTTGCATTATGGGATCTCCTTGGGAGTATAACAGATGCTCAGGTGCAGCTGGGAAGATGCCAAGTTGTGTTATACTCACCTTGTGTCAATATTCAACGAAATGTAGTTGTAAAATCACATACTTCATACACACACCGTACACATTGCATTCCGCATTTGTGATACACTTTCTACTTTTTGAACAGATTTTAATAAAAGAAATCATGGTATTAGCAATTCACCATTGCTGAGTATAGTCATCTTTACATGACTATCTCTTTTCTTTATGCTCTGCCCTTGGTTATCACCTTTTCTGTCTTCATGATTTATACACAACGTCTTACTATGTATCTTCACCCCCACCAGCAGCAGTAAGGGATCAGGTGTCCAGTTATTATAAGAGTCTAACAGTGACGCAGTCTGCTTTGGGTAACATGCGGGAAAACACACATGTGAGCTTTTCTTCTCCTCTGTCCTTTCAAGTCAAAATCTTGTACTTCTTTAAAATAGCTTGTGGCTGTGTTTATCCTGGGGTACATCAGAGACCTGGTCATCTGATATGTATGATTACTGCACTTCAGAGAACAATGCTTTGAGACACATGTATGAGGTAATAGTTTGGACTTGTAAATGATGGTGGCATTCTGAAGACTCCTTTGCAAAATCACTAAATATTTTGTATACTCAAAAATGTACTCAAATAAATAAAAATGTTAAAAAAAAGTTTGAACAGTTAGTAAAAAAAATATGACTTTCCAAAGCCACATACTGTTAGTGGGTACTGTTTTTTACAGACACATTCACTAGAAGAAATCTGTTTCCAACTTTACATATGAGAAAGAGGACCAATTGAGGCAAACATTCACTGAAATAAAGCAGATTGTTTTTGTGTTTAGTCATCTGACAAATGCGCTTAGCATACAATTAGCCGATTAGCCTGCTAGCTAATTGCTCTGGTATAGTATACCGCAAATGTTCCCATATAATTAGGACAGTGTGCAGGTTAAGATACTTGACAACTCAGTGTAAAATACATATAATTCATTTTAGAGTCTTAAAATGGTAAAATGAAATGTGGGATTAATAACTCTCACAGTATATCACTTCCTGATTTCATTCACAGACATATTTCTAACTGTAACACCACCTACCACCCCAATCCCCCCTTAGTTTACAGTGGCTGTCACACACTGGTGTGTGAAATCAGAGATCCGATATATTGCTCCTCTCGCGTTTCCTTACACAAATGAACTGCCTAAATCACAACTGCATTAGACTGGTAGCCGCATTTGTGTGAAACACTGATAAGTTCTACACACTTAAACTGTCTTTTCTCATATGCTCTGAGTTCTATAAATGTTAAGTTAGCTTTTATACGTCCGACACATTGGCCATGTCACATCTGCATTATCATTTAATATCAGTGTGACGTTTGGAAGAGGATCGTTCAACAGACAGGTGGCTGTGAGCGTACTGTTGCACTCGAGGGCGTGCAGTGAATAAGCTGATATATTGCAGTAAGCAATAAACAGCTTCAGAGAGTTTTCTTTACTGTCATTGAGGAGTGTGATGGTGATCTGGACAAAAAAGAAGAGAAAGAAGATTACTTGGGATTGTCAATTTTCATCACTTTGCACTCAAGAACAGGTAAATATTTTCTGCTTTGTGAGCTTGTGGCTTTTAGGCATAATTAAGGACTGTGTGAAGCAAGTGTGAACACGTGTGCAGCCTGAACAACTGTTTGGCATATGAGGAAAAGACGGCACAAGGGTTTCTCTGTGAAAGATCAAATGCCATAATAATGTTACTAACTGTTTCTAACAAATCTTGATCATACTTGTCAGAGGACTTTAGCATTTAAACATATGATGCTCATAGAGTTTATTCTGCTAAGCATCACAGCACAAAATCTCTTGAACTAGTCTCATGTTTTATTAGCATAAAGTCTGATCCAGTTTGCAGCTGATTTTTTTGACAGTTACTTTGTGTTCATGTTTTATTTAGGAGGGTGTTTATCTGAAATAATAGACTGGTGTGGAAAAACTGTGTTGATCCAACAACTATATAGAAATCTAGTGTGAAATATGTATAGACTTTATTACAGTGTCTATCTGTCTAAATGATTATGATTATTTTACAAAAACATCTCAAATAAAGCAGAATTTACTGTTTACTAAATTCTGTCTGTGTAAATCTCATTTACTTGCTACTGAAACTGAATGTCGTTGGCAGCAATATTTGATGTCACTAATCTGGCAAACTTCTTCAAACTTCAAAATGTTCTCACTGGTCTCACTCTCTTTATTTTCCGATAGAATTTCAAAAGTTACATACAACAAGCTATGCAATTTCAGCATTAAAGCATTGTTGCAATATACAAGGCCAAATTTCTCACAATATTCAATAGCTGATGTGCCTTGTTTGAAGGGATATTTAAAACCTATCTTGTGCAAAATGAGAAAGAAAACCCTGATTAAACCTCCCTAAGGGAAGGCAAGTCAGTGGATACTTTATCTTTATATTAAGTCAAGGGTAGAACTGTATAAGGGTCTTCTGGTTATACTGTATATGGGTCACTTTAGAAACATGTTCCATATGTTTTTGCTGTTGTTAGTATAAATAATATAGCCTGAGTTATGCCTCTGAGCTGTAGTACTAAATATCAGGTATCAAATAGGCCATAGATGTATGCTGATCTTTCTGTACACATGCTACTTCTTCAACATGCTATTTAGCTGATGGATGCACAGCATTCTCTTATTCACTTTTCAGTATCGTTAAGCTCAGAAAGGGTACAGAACATCAGTCAATACTCTAAGTGTGCAGATGGTCAGAAAAGAATGGTCTATTGCTCAGCATAGGATTGCTTTTAAAATGGTTTCCATAGCACTTTAGATGATTATATTAAAACTGGTACGAAGGCTATTCTGCTGGTTACGACGCTTTCCCAGGAGATGATCTACAATATCACTTAGACTACTCACTCAAAATAGAAAACCTAAAAACAAATCTATAACACACAGTTGTTTTATGAACTTATACAGTCTGATTTGGTGAAAAACATTATTTTTTATAAACTGCTTACTGTATGTCCACATTTGTGTGGTTTCTTGGGTTAAATGCAGCCGTTTACGCACAGCATCACACTGTTTGTTTTTTGGGACACTGGGAGCTTGTCAGGGTTAGAAGGTCAGGTACATTGTAGTCATAAATCAAAATCATAGTGATGTTCCTATGGATGGATAGTTCAAGTTATTGTGTGAGCTGCTTTGCTTGTCACTCAACTGGATCCAGTTGCACATTCTTTCAGCCAGAAAATATCATTTTGTCGTCTATACCTAGAAATACTTAAAAAAATTTTACCCAAAAGACCATTTTTCAAACTGTTTCCTTAACTAATATTTTATTGACCTTTTATATTTTCGTGTGGCCTATAAAAGGACATTTTAAAAAAGTAAATATATATACTGTATTTTGATGAAAGATTACAGAAACTTTTCTTGTGCTCTAAAGAAACATGTGAAATCACAGGAATATTTACAAGTATTATAAGTAGTAGAGCTTTTAACTTAGAAATGATATCTTTTAGGCAAGAATAATTGTCGGAGGCCATTTGAAGACAGAAGCTGTGTTTGAGTGCCATCCTTATAAAGGGTGTGTACATTCTTGCCATCCATTGACTTCAAGGTTTCAAATGCCCATTGGCCTTTTGTATTCTTCTCTATCTTCAGCTGCTCTGGGGTCAAGGTTGCCATTGGTGTGGAATGTTTTTTGTTGTCCTTGCTGGTCATTCAGCTCCATTCTCATCGTAGCATAAACAGTCAAGCATTTTGTGCCAGGTGGTTAGAGAAGCACCTCAGTACGATATATCTGAGAGTCATTCAATACTGAAGCCATCAAGGTCTTAGACTCCTGATGGATCACCTTCTACCACACTATGCATTGTGTGTGAATTACTAGCAGTTAGAGAAGAAGGCATCTCACAGCTGCACTGTACATGTGAATGTGCCACCTTTCAACCCCTCGACCGCCAGCTATTTCAAAGTCACCACCCATCTGGTCAAAATTAGCCCTTCTTTCAGACCACACAATCTCCATTAGTCTTTCTGCCTGCAGTTAATGTAACAATGAGCTACAAGATTATGTTACAACAATGGGGACACATCCCTCGGCCATGGTCCAATCACGACACAAACATTAAGTCTGAAGACAAGTGAAATGAGCAGGGCATCCCAGCTATGGAACGTTAATTCCCACTGCAAGCTTGTTGCAGTGTTAATGATCTGAGTAAGATCTTCTTACCAAACAGCTTTAAAGCGAAAAAAATTGAAATTTTAAAAGCTACAACTTGAAATCATTGATTCAAGTAGCAGGACACTTCCTCTTTATTTTGAACAGTTGTGCTTTTTTTTTGGAAGGGGCTGCTGGGTGTCGTGGGTCAACTGGGTGTGAGTCCAGCTGCTCTTTCTGTCTGTGTTAGGTTTCGGCCAATGTAGTTTTAGTGTTTCCACCTATCAAAGAGAGCTTACAAAGGGATTGGTGCTCTGGCACACAGTCAGATGTCAAGCGGATTAGGAGAAGTCTGAGACCTTGGGCCTTCTTAATAAAAAGTGATCCAGGATTTCAAGCCCAGAAAACAGGTTTACTTCTTACTGTGGGCTGCTCTATCCTCACAAGGAGCTTCAGCGATTGACATTTATTGCTATCCACAGCCATATCATAAACTTTGAGTCTTTGAACACTTCGCTTTGAAGCCAATAATGGAAAAACATCTCAACACTCTTGGGAATGTAGAAAATTAAGCTGGACTCCACTTGCACTAAGACAACCGCTGAGCCCTGGAAGAAAATCAATCAAAAAATGCATCTCTGAGGCTCTGAGACAATAAAGGATATAGCCTACAAAATATCTCAAGAGGGAAGAAGGTTCATTCCTAAATCTGCAATCAGGATTAGGGACCCTTCAGATTCCAAACTCTCTAAGTCAAAACAGTCCTCTAGGTTGCAGAGTGGAATTTAGGCTTTCTTCGGGGTTAATTTAACACTGCTACAATCTGTTGATGTGCTTGATGACAGAGGACGAGCATGTGTCTGTCGCCCTGTCTTAATTAAAGTTCTCCAGGGTGTGAACAGCCCCCTGAGCTGGAGGAGTGGGACAGGGTGAGAGGTTGTGAAGTGCACGGGCGCGTGCGCCACCTTGTCCTCTATCTGAGAGGAAGGTTTAGGGTGAAGAGAAGGTCAAGCAGCCACTTCTTCATGCTGTCTGCAACTTATACACATGCTGAAATAACTTCAAAGACAGATGCCCAGCATACACAAAATGAGAGAAGGGGGACACGTCTCACTGGCAGAAAACAACACCACAGTGCATAGTTACAATCAACACAGAGCCCAGTGGATCTTTACTTGACTGTATCCTGATATTCCCAATAAAAAGCCCACCAGGCAGTAGGAAAGGGTAGGTAATAAACATTCATTTGTAAATAGGCTTTTGTAATTTTTTATTGATACACCAAATATATATATATATATATATATATATATATATATATATATATAATCTGTATTGCTCATTGGCAATTCACTGGTGGACAAATTTCTGTGGTCTGTGCAGCGTGGGAAACATCAGTGAGTTTTAAATGGAGTTAATAAATACCATCACTTCTAATAAAACTGTGACTCCATAATCTACTTTCTCTGACTCCATAATCTACTTTCTCTGGCAGTAGAACCACTCAGGTAGATGGATAAATCTATAGAAAGAGATATAAAGTATATAATGAAACTAAGTGTACATTGCTAGGATGTTGCTAGGTGGTATCTAAGGTGTTCTGGGTTGTTGCTAGGCAATTGCTAAGTGGTTGATATGGTGTTCTGGGTTGTTGCTATGCAGTTGCTAATGTGTTTTGGGTGGTTATTAAGGTGTTCGGAGAACATTGCTATACAGACTGACAGGCAGATTTTACTTGACATTGGAAGGGAAGAAGAAAGAACATGTTAATATTTTATTGAGTTTAGGACTGAAACTGCCATATGAATCACTGTGTACCATATGCAGAGTGATAAACCCATATGTTAGAAATTATAGGAAGGAAGCTTCAACAGTCAATCTGTTTGTTAGTTTAGTCTCACTCTGCTGGTACATACAGAAGGCATCCTCACTCTGTTGTTGCTATAGTAACAGTGACCACCACGGACACACAAACCAGGATTATACTGTGATATTCATCCACTTTGTTTGAAATGTGAGAGGTCTTTCACAGATGCAACATAGAGGGAGGAGTTGTATTTAAAGCACATCCAAAATGGCCCTTTGAAGATGCTTCTAATCACCCTTCATGTTAGTATATTTAAGCAGATTGCATTTTCATACGAACAACACAGAGGTATACTGTGAGTCCAAAATATACCTAACATCCAAGCTGCTGAGCTCAAGGCTCTGACTGTTAAACACCCACTGAGCTTCTATTCATATCTTTCTAGTGCACATGTCTAAGGAACAGGGCTCTAGCACAGTTTGTTGCATTAAAATAAAGTGAGATAAGTTTTTTTGGGGGGGGGGGTGCAGTTAATAAAACAGTTTGCTTTTGTGTAATGATGCTACTGTAATAGTATTTTATTAATGGCAAATTAATAATAAGTTTTTTTAATTGCCATGAACAGGCCTAGGGTTTACACAGGGTTTACAGCATTTTTATGTGTAAAAAGTAGTAAATGAAAATGAAGTGAATAGATACATTCAATCTGAATTCATAGGTGAAAATACAATTTTTATTACATTAGACAGAAAATGGAAAAAAGTACACTATACATTATACACTAAACATTATGGTGTGGCAATATTTACACCATATACACAGAATACAAATGTGATTTTGTTTCACCCAGTTAGAGCAGCAAAACAAATATTGTATGCACTACTTTAAAATGTTTACAATGGCTGTAATTGTTGGAACTGCTGTGAATAATGGTGTGAAGATAGAGCAGAAACGTCTCCTGATGCAGAACAGCAGACTTTCAATGCCCTAATTACTGCACTGCCATCTTCAGCCCAAACATCATAATCAGGTCATGGCAGGACAGAAATACAAATGTGTGTTGAAAATTATGGAGCTGAATGGCTGGAAAAATAGTCAGGCCATTATCTCAATAATCTCAATAAACACAAAGCGGGCAACCCAAACAAATGAGTTTAGAGTGCTTTTCTATTCATCCACACTCAGATGGCTCTTTGACAAAGAGACTGTCAGAATAAAACTTTGGGAGCCCATTTAAACCATCTCCCCATTATGCTTTGATAGGATTGATGATTGATGCTTTTGATGGGATTGTATTCTTTCAAAAATTATTTCAAGAGACAGCTGCTACATGTGTGCCTTTACGTACACCCTTATTTACAGTAATACATTTGCACATCAGTGAGCGAGTATGCATGTATATACGTGCGTGCATGTGTGTGTGTTACTGCGGTCTCCCATCGCAGCGGTGTGGACATGTAGATGCCTGTTTTCAAATGTTCCACAGGCCTGATATTGTTGAGATAATCTGCTGAAAAACAATCCGCTCCACACTATTGCCTGCAGAGGAAAGTGTGGGCACATCAGCCCCCAACATCAGGAATCTTGTCTGTCGCTACAGCAACAGTAAAAAGCCCTGCCGTTACTGTGTTTCTGCCAGGCTGCATTTCTGCCCAACTGTAAGCAAACAAAAATGTGCACAATGCCCACATCTATTAGCTTTGTTCATCTGTGCTAAAAAATGTTTACAGGGGCGGCATAAAACAGCGTAAAAGACTTGTCGTGGGTATGTGAAACTTAAAAAGTCAAAAAGCATCTGAGGGTTTGATAAAAAAACATGTGACGCCTATATTTATTTTTACTATCGTATTGTGATTGATTGTTCTCTGAGCTGTGCGAGAAGTTTAGAGAGGATGGTAGTGAGGGATGCCTGTCTCTTTAAGAGCCAGTCCTTGAACAGATTGGCTTGTTGAGTAGGGAGGTGGATCCTTGTCCCTTGCTACAAACAAGCATTTCTATTAACAAAACGTGCCTCGCTACCAGGCTGATCTCGAGGGCGCGCATACACACGAGACTGAATAGTTGCGAGTAATTTTTTCCCTTTTTACAAGACTTCCTCATGGTGTATGTATGTGTATGTGAGTTCAGTTTCAACACTCTACTGGAGGGGCCACCAACAGCTCAGGTGTGTAACATCTACAGTATTTGACAGTAAGTGTATTTTTGTATTTTGCCATGTCATACAGTTGATTTATTTTTATATAGCATTTAAAATAATCAGAAGAGCTTTATTATTCTGTACTTTTTGAATCATGTATTAAACGATTATGCTTGTGTGAAATATTTTTATTAAAGCTGAGCTTATTCTAGACTTATAAAAAATGCTCTGGCCAGGATAATATTTTTTGTACACAATAAAGAAGTGGGAGTGATGTATGGCATCATTATGTTAAAGTAGATGCTGAGGAAAGGAATCATGTGCCATGGTTTTCTGTCAAGTTTCCACAGCAGCTCACTGATAAATGACCACTGTATTTGCATTTAAGATGTGCAGAGGTTTTATACACTCTTAAAAATAAAAGATCCTAAAAGTTTTTGTCTGGCTCTATAAAGAACCTTTAACATATTTTGTTGCACAAAAGGTTCTTTGTTGTGGTGAAAGGTTCTATATACTATAGAATGGTAAAAAGAAAAAAAAACTTTTGACTGAAAGGTTCTTTGGGGAACCAAAATGGTTCTTCTATGGCATCACTGTGAAGAACCCTTTTAAGCACTTCTAGAGTGTAATCTTAGAAATTTTCAAAGGTTTGTGTATGTCCAAAACTATTTTTAATCACACGTCCAAATGTCTATCTTTCATTTGTATGTGCTTAAAATGTTTTAAAACAATAATGGTGTGGCTCGTATAGACAAAAAAAATAGTTTACTACCATAAATTAACATCCTGCTTTTTTGATGAATAGAAAATAGCATCTGAGAACATGTGCCTCACAATTCTAAGTAGCATTGTCTTCAAGTATCAGGATAAATGTTCAGGATAAATGTTTTTACAACAAATAATCCCATAATAAAATGGATAGTATGTCTATGAATTCTGATTGGATGGACAATGGATTGATTGGATCTATATAATTGCACAAATTTGTAATGTTGCTTGGCAACCATAACAGCCTACTGTTCAAAACTATAGAAAATTGTTTAGTAGTAATAGTTTATTAGTAACTATTTATTAAACAACTGTGCCCATTATCATATTGACATTGCTGCTTTTTAACGAATGCAATGAAGCATGAGAAGGCATGCATTACATTGATTATACTAAGGTTAGGTTTTGCACGTAGGAGCACCCCTCACCCATGGTAAAATAATTGTAACACATGGCCTCCCAGGGCTTATTGTTTTAATTTACATCAATCAGAAAAACAAACACCTTCCAATCAGAGGGGCACAATGGTGACACCTTTATTGTTTTCACGTCTTAATTTAGTAACTGACAATAACACAAAGAAAATAGAAATTAACACATACCACAGATTTAGGACTGTAGTGGTTGCAATTAAATCGATATGACTCATTGTTATAATATATCATTGGATAAACTTAAAGATTGACCACAAAAACCATATAAATATCTATATGTGTGGTCTCCACTGAATAATGTGTCAAATGGCATACAAGAATTCTTGAGCTTTTTTTTCATTTGGTGTGACACTGATTAATTAAACATGGTTAGAAATAACACCTGTGATTGAGCATCATTAATTGAGCTACTCAGGCAAATAAACACATGTTCAAATATAGCCTGCTTGCTATCACTGCCAGGTATTTGAAAACAACCAGACAAAATAAGTGATAATTGACATGGAACCCCCTGCTATAACTACACATGGTAGCTTTCTATTGTGACATGGCTACAAGCTTCATATTGTAGAAATGAACCTATTCTTGGGTTTTACATTTAAAATGTTTTCCCAATCCAAATTTATTCTCATTAGCATTTCTGAGAGGAGTCCATTAAGCTATAATAGAAAAACACAAACTGGGTGCAGAGGAATGGATAAAGCACTCAGTTACACAATCTCCAGATGGCTATCAAAGTATTACAGAGAAGATTTGGAAATCTCCAGCCTCTCTGGCTCCTTGTCCTCTCTATCTCGCTCCAACAACTGTAAAGATCATTGCTTAATGGATCATGCTCATTACTATAATTACTCATTTTTGTGGGGATTGACCCCAATAGACTCTAAATTCATCTTAATAATCCATCAAAGGTTGTTAACCTTAAAACAGCATTTTTTTACTTATATTGTTTTACTAAAGGGGGTGTGCTGTGGCTTAGATGCTCATGGGAGCAACAAGCAAGTTGTAGACAAAACAAAACAGTTTGCGCCAGTCCTCAGACCAGCCTACGCATCAGTAGAAAGTTTTGATCTGTGTAAATAGGCAAGGAAGGTGGGGTAGGAGTGGTGCGGTCTTGTTGTAAGTGTCCACCATAAAAGACTCACATAGCGGTTTTAATTATTTAGCGAGTGTCTGTTCGCTGTTCTATGATCAGGTTTCACTCTGTTTGATGTTTGGGGAGAGTGTGAAAGCGTTCCAAGTTCTTCATTCTGCTCTGACTCATGAGGTTATGGGTGTTATGGGCGGCCACCACCCAAGTATCCCTTGTTTTTACAGCTTTATTGCTCCTTTTATATGACACCTATAAGGGTACACAAATAGACCTAAGGCTAGTCCATGAATAAATACACAGTATTATTTTGTGTATTTATGTTAATCTGTTTCTTCTTATTGTTTCAGATTGCCCTGCAACATGAAACTTACTCTAGTTCTGCTGCTGTGTGGCTGCTGTGTGCTTTTTGAACAGAATTGTGAAGCCCAAGGTAGATATCAGTTTTTTTCTCACTACCAAACTGTAAAACATTTTCTTGTAACTTCTGTATGTTTCTGGCTACCATTTGCTGTATTTTACTGTATTTCTAGAATAGCAATTTCACAGTTGATTGCAATAAATTGATAAACTAAAAGTCTAGTAACCTGTACAATTAAAATAAAAATACAGTTAAAGTACAGCAACATGTAACCATATATTTTTTTCACTACTAAAATACATTTTTGTCCTGTAATAATGATGTAATATATTTATGTAGTATGTACAAGAAACAAGATTTATGATGGTTGACAACTGAAAGTCAAGTTCTAGGAATATGTATCTAGGAATAGGCATATAAATGATGCACTTGCCAAATGCATATAAGATCAAAGTATTGGTCTTAAATTCCACAAGCATCTCCTGCCAACTATACTGCAACAGAATCCTAGTACAAACTAGTACCTAACATATTACATAAAACTCAGCATTAGTACTTTGATTGAGTTTTTGGAGTTATCGTCTCTTGAGCGTTCAGCTGTGAAATTCTGTTTAGAAAATGTGACAAATCTTCATCTCAGTTGTTGGGTGCAAGACGGGAAGTGTGTGTCTGACACGTGTGTTGGGGCAAAGGTCAATACCCAAGACTCTTGGCTGTGTACTTCTAAGCAAGACAGAGGAAATGTCAGTCGCACCCACTGGCATGCAGTCGGAGAGGGGGGAGACTTGATTTGTCTGTCCTGGCAAAATGTTTTTCTAGCAGTGCAAATGCATGAGTGGTCACTGAAGCTGAATGATCCTCAAGCTCACTGGGATCTAGTTACCTCTCCTTCAGCTCCTCGCACAGTACGGCTGGCCTTCTCATTCCCCCCACCTGCTCCAAAAAAAGACCTAGACACATATACACACACACTCAGTGAGGCCTGTGGTGTGTGTTGTCTGTCTGGGGTTGACACTGAGGGGAAACATATACCTGCATGTTTCACTGGCACCAAGGAGCCGAGCTTGGTTTCGGGGGTTCTGAAGATGGAATATTGGGTTTCCTGGAAGGAATAAATTTAGATCACTCTGGTTTTCACATATAGTAAGCCAACTCACTGGGGTGGGGTTTGGGGGGTTGATTGGGGTCCCCCCAAGAGGTGATCCACAGAGACTGCAGGATGGAGATGATCACAGCACCTGTTGCCCTGCACTCGTGGCCACTCTTAAAGCACTGAATCCCCAGACAGGCAACTACGCAAGCCGTTGGCAACTTGGCCATTGTTAACCATTGAAATGATCACTATGGCTCGCTGGGGCATAGGACACATCCTTCCTCAGCGTAAATCAAGGCCCACTGAATCAGCACATGACAGATCAAATGAGCAGGTGTGAGTATCACAAAATACGCTCAGGTCTTATTTTATCCCAAAATCAAAAATAAACAAAAATGTAAATAAATAAATATATATATATATATATATATACACACTAGGACACTAGGAAACAAGAGTCAAAACATAGAAAGTAGAATAAAAAAGTGCTTCCACAAACACCTGACTAATCTATAAACAAAGCTATAAAAAACTACAAACAAAAACACTTACTATAAAACTATAAAAAAGCTCACTCTCTGCTGCTCTAGCTTGTGTACTAACCTCGCTGGTACTCTAAACTTTTTATACTATGAATATTACAAATTCCTTGCGATGTTCCAGATTTGTAAGTCATTATGGATTAAAGCATATCTAGGTACACTAAACGAATAAACATATTTACACAACTACTTACTACAGAATGGGGCCTGGCTGCGTATCTAGAGTCAACTCTATTTAGTTCAAAGTTACTCTGTTTAGTGCAGCATGTTTAGAAAATATAAAAGTTAAATGTACCACATCTGTGTTTTAGCACCTCGAGCCAATCAGACATCAGTTTGCATTAGTCATGTCCTGCTGCCACACCCACAATAATTAACACTGTGTAGTGTTTACTTATATGAATTCACTGTGTACTTTAAGTAATGTGGATTTAAGTAAATATTCATACATGTTACAGTTTCATCCATCATTAAAGTATTTCAATTTTTCTGATGAATATCTACTTAGTATATCAGCAGCTAGAGTGACACTCTAGGCAAGGACTGCACAAGTTTGTGCAGAACCTGGTGGTCCATGTTCTCCCAGCATGATTTGAGAACATTCCAAGGATCATCTTGAGTGCTTTAATGAAAGCAAGGAAAACTGACCATCTGTACAAGGCATTTAACAGTCAATGTTACAAATTCTTACAAACTATTAGTGTTCAAGAAATAGGTCACTAAGCCTAAAAGAACAAATCTTTTAAATGTCATGTTAGATTTTTGTATCTATGTGTGTAAGGAACCTGCAAACTCTGACAAATTGAAGTCTGACTAATTTTCCATTCACATTTTTATATGTACTGAACAGTAAAACAAGAAACTTTGTTGTCAGAATAAATTCTTTTGTGCTTAAATGTTGTTTCAGTTTAGAACTCAAATCCTGGGCTCTTCTCAGCTGTCTGCATTTAAGAGATTACTCTTCATGTTATTGTTTGTGGTTGCTCCAGGAGATAACATTGTACTTTTCAGCTGTTCCACTGATAGTGAAAAAGCTTGCATGCATTGTTTAATGCTCTGTGTGTTTCCCGGAATAAAGGTTTTACAGTTGGCCAGATTAAACGGAAAATGCCTCCCATTCCAGACCCAGTGAATGATCAGGAGCTTACGAATGTATTGTTTCACATGCCAGTTGTTATCCGAAATAGTTACAAGATTTAGTGAGCATGTCAGATGATGAAAATTAAATTCTCACAAGTGCACACGTGACTCGCACGCTTATCACTATTCACATGCTGCTTCCTGGCTGTTTCAAATAACTTGTCTTGTTTAGTGTGAAAACCATCCCTCTGGATAGAGCATGTGATGTAACAAGCTTGCTTTTACACTTGGGCTTTGTGCTTAGAGGTTTAAAGGTAGGGGTTGGGCCCTGGGCGATGGCGAATTCTTGTGATGTTCGGGCAAAGCTCATACGGGCGGAGACATGAGCACATTCCTCTCCTCCCACTACACACGCTTCTCTCGTGCCCATCACCGCAGACACACGCGCTTCCTGGACGTCCCCCAACACACACACATACATGCAGCCCGCACAAACATCAACACACCCTACTGCAAACCTAATACCGGATAAGCAGCCAAGATGTCTAAATCACTCAGTTGGGGGTTATTATTACCTGTAATAATCCACATCATAAAACTTTTCATATAAAAATACACTACCGGTCAAACGATAAAGGTCACTTGACTGAAATGTTTCTCATTATCTTAAAAACTTGTGCTTAAATGTAGATGTAAAATGTAAATAGAGCACTGATGGAAGTTGTTTTTTACTGCATGGCACAATAACCGGCACAAATACGTAAACAAAATTGTCATAATCATTTAGTTTGTCTTTCTCTGGTCCGTACAGTGTCTCCTGCTGGTAGTTTGTCAAAATTAATTAGTTTTACCTTTAGGCAAGATCACAACATGTTTATGAATCTTAGCAGCATGTTGTTCACTAGTCACCATGCTCCATAAGCTGTTGAAAACTTACGCCAAGCACACGTGCCTTCTTCAGGTGACAAACTCTCAAAGAGTAGACAGAGTTTTGTGATTTAAAGTAATTATTTACTCTAATTTAAAGATTAAAAATGTTCATTGACAACTTGGAACTGCCAACATATAAATTGTCTGTTTTAACCCTTGGAAACAGAGTTTATTGAGACATTAGGAATACAATTTCATGTGTTTTCGTGTTCATACTTCATTGTTTTATTTCTATGTTTTATTTAATTTGTGATATGACAATAATAATACCAGTAATGTTGTGGTATAAGTTATACAGCATTATTGGGAGGGGAGCAATAATGTTTAAGGTCATTTAAATGTACCAAATTTTGTTTTAAATGTACACTTCTGTTTACAGTTTCAATGTCCACAGTAGAAACATCTATAGCACCTTCAGCCAGTAACTGCACATGTGAACTTGGCCATGGAAAATGTGCTGAAAACGGCGACTGCAGGTGAGCAGGTTCATTTATAATATACTTTTGCAATTCAGTACATACCAATGAATGTTATTTCAACACAGCAGTAAAGGTGTCAAGTTGTTAAAGCATATAGCCATGTTCAGAATGAAATACTAGCTTACTTTTATGTACACTACTTATTGAGGTATACACTGTATAGTGCTTATTGTTCTAAAAACAGTTTTAAACAGCACACTGTAGTCACATGACCTCGTTACTTTGCATGTGAGTGGTGCTTAGTTTTAATAGTTACAGTTAAGTTCTATTTTAATTTAATTATGTGTCAAAATGTCTTTTGTCAGTCAGATCAAATAATAAGTCAAAGTAATGTTGAGTTTATTGAATTGTGGGACAGCTCGCTCTGTATTTTGCACATTCTGGAAAATGTAGTATATAAAATTGCGTACTAGATGCAATGATGTTGAAAGTAGGTATGTTAGTGTGCATGTCAAATCATGTTTACTGTGCCGAGCTATTCTATATGTATTCTATATTTTTATGCCAAATAGCACATATGTAAATTTGATTCCTGTTGATGTGTGCTTCTGTGCGGCAGGTGTGATCCGGGGTGGGGTGGGCCGCGCTGTGACGACTGTGTGCGAATGCCTGGTTGTGTTTATGGCACCTGTCATCAGCCATGGCAGTGCACGTGCATGGACGGGTGGGCGGGGCGATTCTGTGACAAAGGTGATTTACTCTTCATGAGTGTACATGTGTAAATGATTTCATCATAAAACACTGTTTGACATGACAGCTCTGTGTTGTCCCTCCAGATATTTATGTTTGTTCCAGAGAGCAGCCGTGTCAGAACGGAGCGACATGTGTTCTGAATGACTCAGGGGAATATAATTGCTTATGTCCTGAAGGTTTTCATGGACGGGACTGTGAACTGAAAACAGGGCCTTGCCAAAAGACCAAGTGAGTGTGTGTGTGTTTGTTTACGTAATATGGACCAATAGCGGACAATATAATAGACATCATTGTTGTTAACAGGTATATATATGGTAACCCGTATCTGAAATGTGACCTCATGGGTGCATTTAACCCATCACTGGTGAAGAGTGAACACACTGCAAGTCGTGTTGACCTTGTCAAGTCAACATAATAACCTGCTCCACCTTTGAAATTACTTTTCTTTAGACTGACATTACAATTCTTCTTATTTTTTAATCCCTCCCCTCCAAACACCCCACTTTATTTGGTATCTAATGGCCACTTTCTATTATCCAATAAACCCCTAGTGTATAAAATCATTTTCTGCATATTTTGTTCATATTTCATGTCAGAGGTGGTAAAAAACAATGATTTTACATGTATTTAAAACGCTAAGAAATTTTACATAAGCTAAACATTACATTACATTACACTTTTGTTTAAACTGTTTTCTTTGTTGATTAGCACTCATAGACAGATAGACAAAGCCAGATAGATAGATAGACTGGCACGGGCAATACAACAGCCTGGTCAATTTGCAGCCTCTAGAGTGCAATCATATACTTCAATGGGCTCATTACAGGCCCTGTAAGAGCTTGCTGATACTAACACACTGCAGTTGAGACCCTACTGTTCTTGCCATGATGACCAAAACAAACTGACCGAGTGGTTTCCAGGGAAACTATGTTGCCTTGGACTGGACTGTTGTATTGCTGCCCTATAGGGTGCAAAATTAGCTCAAATGAAATGCTTTATGGATTAGCCTGTGTACATGAATGACTTTAGAATGAACAGTTTATAGAAGCAGATTAGAACTGTAAGGTAATGTTTGAGATGTTAAAATATATACAGAGCTTAATATACAGAGACAACTATATATAATATTTTCATTTTTATATTTCTGTGTGTGCTGCTTCAGGTCCCCCTGCAAGAACGGTGGTCTTTGTGAGGATCTCGGTGGTTATGCTCCACAATTGTCTTGCCGATGCTTGGTTGGCTTCACAGGGCCCCGCTGTGAGACCAACATGGACGACTGCCTGATGCGCCCCTGTGCCAATGGCGCCACCTGTTTGGATGGTGTGAATCGATTTTCATGCCTGTGCCCAGCAGGTTTCACTGGCCGTTTCTGCACTGTCAACCTGGATGACTGCGCCAGCCAGCCCTGCCTCAACGGAGGGCGGTGCATAGATCGCGTCTCATCCTTCCAGTGTGTCTGCCCCCCAGGTTACACTGGAAGGACTTGTGAGGTTCCTCCCTGGGAGAAGGAATCTAAAGAGTTACCGCCATTTACTGGTGGTTCTAGCTGGGGTGGAGGAGGAGCCAGGGTTACACAGAGTAAGTCTGTTCCAATAAATCACACCCGTGTGACCACTACCAGTGGAGATGAGACAAGCTTTAAAATCTCAGTTAAAGAGGTGGTGACCCAACAAGGGGCAATGGGGCTTTCAGAGTTGCAGCTCATCATACTGCTGGTGCTGGGGGCCATGACTTTGGCTGTTGTGGCACTAACAGCTGGTCTGGTGCTACACGGACAATGCCAGGATCGATCTGCCCGCTGTCAGTGTAGACCGTCCCCCGCCCACCATTACCCATTCCACCGGTGTCGGACACAGAGGCAGCACTCGATGCCTGCACAACAGGAATGCAAGATCAGTTTCCTTCAGTCTTCAGCACCACCTGACCTTCAGAAGAAAAGGCTGAACACGAACATCATTTAGAGTATAGATTGAAGCCACTCTTGTTAAAGTAAAAAGGGGTCTTTTAACCCCGATGAACATTATTGGCCACTCCAAAACTGTAGTCAGAACAAACGAATCAGAGAGTTGGTCACTGATGAAAGGACCTTACAAGTGGTCATTATCCAGAGTGATTACATAAAAAAGAACCAAACAAAAGTAAGGCACAGACTGTTGAGGGAACATAAGACTAGTTAAAGTCAACATTAAATGAAAATAAAATGATCCTATGAAATTAACATATTTACTTCATCAAAAAAACATTTCTGGGCTAATTTCGAATGATTCAACTGTAATGATGAAATTAAAGCTCCTCCAACCACCTGTCACATATCCAATCCACTCCTAATATGTAAATTAAGTATTGCCTAGTTTTATCCATAACTGAATATCCTGTTTTTACATCACAGAAGTAAAAGGGTTTGCAAATTATGCTTCATGTTGACTTTAATGTACACACATCCTGATAACTATATGATGTCTGTACTCAAGGAGGATATAGTAGCACTAATGCACTGCATGTAAAATAAAAGAAAGCACTGAACCACTCAAATATATAACTTCCATCATGTTTAATCAGGAGTTTATGTACTGTATGTATATAGTTTAAGCCACATTATTAGAGAAGCTTTTAGAATTTTAGATGTACTAATCTCAAGATGGGCCTTTTTTGCCAATAGTATTTATTACATGTAAGAATTTTTCAATGTTTCAATTGTAAAATATTTTAATGTGAGTATATGCCAAGTTAGTAATTTTTTTGAGTATTTGCTTAGTTTCATGAACGAACGTGTTTTTAATGAAAAGCTATTGTTCATAGTAACATTATTGTGATTCTTCTCTAAGCATTTAAAATAGCAATATCAATAATTTTTTGGGGAGCGATTTGTGATACGTGAAATATAAAAGACAGTATTCTTAAGTGTACAAATAATTTATTTATGTAATTTATTGATTAATTGTATATTTGCCTTTTATGTGTATTTTTATACTGAACTGAGTGTTAAAATGTGGAATAGTTGAGCTTCATGTCTAATGAAAAGATAAATCACACAGACTCACCAATTTTCTGTGTTTTTGGCAAACAATGCATTTAAAACTATATGTTAATAGTGTAAAACTGCAGAACAGATCAACTGAATCATTTTCTTAAATTGTACCATATATTAATATAACCCAAATGTCTTTTTGAATACAGTAAACATACATATGGTGATTACTGTATATTGTACATGTATATAACAGATCAACACAACATGAGCCAGAAGAATAGAGACTAGGCAAAACTGAGCCCATATGTTGTATATATTTATGTATTGTTTGAACCTAGGGCTAGGGCACAATATAAATAGGACCAGTATGCACATTACATACTCTCAAATGAGTATTTTTCATCAGTAAGAAGCACAAAGTGGTGAAAGTGTTGTTTGTAAATTTTTCTGTTACATTAAAGCCCACTGGTTTCAGATCTCTGGTCTACTCATTTAAATTATTATTGGTGCTTGCAATGTAATAGCTCCACATCAAAATGATGTAGGGGTGGGGCTGTGCTCAAATCATTAGACTTAATAGGGAGCAACAAATGGTGACATTTTAACTTCAGAGCCACATCTTAGCAACCAGTTACAGTACCCTAGCAACCACCCCATTTACTTTTATTGAAAAAGGTAAGAGGCATCAGGACATCATAGAGAGAAGTGTCTGGCCTATTTTAACTCAGACTGGCAAGTAGTCTTTAATTATAACCATGGAGAATGTCAAGCCCTAGCAACCATTTAGAGCACCTTAGCAACCAACATGAATTAGTCGTATCTCAGCACAAGAACATCATAGAGACATTGGAGCACACATGTTCTTTTAAATTAGATACACGTCCAGCTATTAGTTTTATCCTGTTAACTGTCTAGCTACACCCTAGAAACCATTTACGGTACCCTAGCAACTGTGTAATGAAATGAATGAGCCATATCTCAACTGTAGAACATTATAGAGACAAGTAGGTGGGCTTATTTGGCTTGGGCTGACAGTAGGCTTTAGGTATTGCCCTAGCAACTCCCTAGCCACACTCTAGCAACCATTTAGAGCACACTAGCAACTGCATAACATCATGAAAAAGCCATATTTTAACACTGAAACTTATACAGACTTATGGTTTGGCTTTCTTGCAGTTATATGCCTTATGTAAACATTATAGTTTGAGTGTGTACACATAGCACGACATTTGTTGTGCTGGACTAAGAAATACCTTTGTAGTGTAACTGGGTTAGATTTATTAAACTGCAATACAGTGAATTCAACGTCATGCAGGTGGCCAATTCAATTATTATTCTAACTCATAAAGACAATCAAAGGGTGTGAGCTGTTTAGCATGCCCTCATCAGCCCCTGCTAGAAGGTACAGTAATTACACCATCTGGACCCTAAAAGCACCAATCCATATTAAGGGCCTTTTAAAAGTAGCTATGTAGTCTGAACATGTATTCTGACCCATTGTGTATGTTTCTGTTGTGGGTAAAGTTGGAGCTGACGATAATCCTCATTAACATTTAACATCAATGTATTCCCTAATACAGTGGTTCCCAAACTGGGGGGTGCGACCCCTTGGGGGGGGTGCGACCCCTTGGGGGGGATGCGGAATTATGATAAGGGTGGCTTGGCAAGGCTAGTGTACAGTCAGACGATTTTTATAGAGATTCGAAATACTGTAGTATTCAGCACGCCGCTCAATGTGTGATGCTCGGCTCAATTATCCGCTCTTGGACTTTGCAGGACTATACATTATTTCGATAATTAGTCAAAAAAAGTTATATCTGATTCTGTTTCATAGAACTGAATAAAAATAATATATTGACATTTAATATTAATATATTTTCTGTCCAATTTTTACATTTACATTTGCATTTAGTCATTTAGCTGACGCTTTTATCCAAAGCGACTTACAAATGAGGACAAGGAAGCAACTTCAATTACAATAAGAGGCAACAGTGAATAAGTGCATAGATATAGACAGGACTCAGGTATTTCAACACAGTGAGAAGGATTTTTTTTAAGAAGTAAAAAACACATACAAATACACTTCCTACCACTGCGCTATAAACAACTAAAGCCAAGTCTAAATGTACTTACACACTGGTGGTTCGTTGCTGATGTGCTTCTCCTCTCCTTTTTTTATTCTGTAAAATTCAACGTCACTCACTGAATTTTAATTATTACGTTTTAATTATAACGTCTCAAATAAATCCTTCTGAAATTGTGTTTATGTTTATGTGTGAAT
>JAZGTJ010000512.1:88490-103952 GCA_036877575.1 Botia almorhae
CCGGGCAGAAAAAGTTTGGGAACCACTGCCCTAATAAACAGCATAAATATAGTACACTATATAATTATACTTATAAATGCTAAATTCTAAATCAGGGATATTTTCTAAAGTGAATAGTTGATTGAAAAGACTTTAAAAGACGTCTAGTATGTCAACAGTCTAAAAATAATTAGATGATGTTAAATATACCTTGCTAACATCATATTATTTTTCAACAATCATACAACATAGAAGAGACATATAGTGAAAGACATAAAAAATAATAGCAGAAAGCAGAGCACACATAGAATGAGAAAAATTACTGCATTAGTTGCCCTAAAAAACATTTCTGACCTCAAACACCAACCAACCATCAATCACGTGGCTTTATGAAATGCTTTGTTAATTTTAAATCACCATTTGGACAGAATGCTGTTCCATGAACAGATGTTGAGATGTTGATGTTGAAAAGATGTTGATCCAACAGTACACCGCTCCCACAGTCACCATGCATTATATTATACTATATATTATACTGCTTATCATATTATTATGATAAAAACTCATCTTTTTCGTCTCTTCTTCCGCGACTAATTTACTAACTCACCCCCACTCCTACGTGAAAAAAAAAACAAAAAAAACTTTCTTATACTGTGTTGAAAAACCTGAGCCATGTGTATAGCACTTATTCAATGTTGTCTCTTATTGTAATCGAAGTTGCTTCCTTTCCTCATTTGTAAGTCGCTTTGGATAAAAGCGTCAGCTAAATGACTAAATGTAAATGTAATTATTACAAATGGGACTGGAAAGAGTTTTAGAATGATGAATTACCTCTCTTCACGAAGAAAACTGTAATGACGCGTTACGTTAATAAGTAATTTTTCAGAACTGTTTCTGTTGCCTGTTCACCACATCACCGTGCAGCAAGCACTACAGCTGACGTGGTAATAAATGTAATTACTAACTACTTGTTTTGACGATGTACTAACAAAGATAACTAACGACACCTCGTGGACATTTATAATTATCTACCACATTATATTATCTACCTGTACTGTATATTCAGTATTTTGATAAATGTTCCCCTTTATTAAAGGGACAAAATAATGCCAATGTTAATATGAAACAGTGTTTGCCACAATTTAACAAAAAACACACAAATTCACGTTTCCATTTTTTTCAAAATGCTCACACATTGGGGAGACTACAAAAACAAACACACAAAAACAGGCGCATTCATCTCTCTTGTATAATATTTGTTTATAAAATTTACACACGTTTTACACACGTCTATAAACACGTTACTTTGTATATATACACGTTTATTTTTTATATATATATATATATATATACATATATACACGTTTATTTACTTTGTGTGTCGTCGTGCCGTGACGCACACCATGCGCAGTTTGACGTCTGCGCAATACCGGAAGTAAATAATAGCTCTACAGATTGAGCCGCATATCTTGTAAACATTTCGAGAACACGAGATCAACAGGAGGTAAATAAAAATAAGCAGAAATCGTTTGGTATTTTTATAAGAAACACTTGTCGCATTTATTAGCCAGTGGAATTCAATTGTTATACAAGCCTATAGTGTATTGCCTAAGTTTACTTTGACAGGTGCACTCTATAGAATACACTAATGATACAAAAGCTGCTATATTCTAACATGTCAAGGTGTGATGTTTAAACTGCAGAGAATCCCTTATATGCCAAACATAACCGGGTCTCGTATGCCAGGTTGCTGTTAGTATCCTTTGAATGGAAGTGGACAGGACCCGAGAGATGGGTCCAGAGAGAACATTGCCTAACTCGGAGGAGGATCTGGTGCAGGATCGCCCATTAGACACAGCTATACCAGAAGAGTGGAGCGGAGAGGACGTGGAGGAGGATGACGGGGGTGCTGGGGACGACGAGGACAATGGCGGCTACTATTATCAACCTCTTAACCAAGACCCAGACGGGATGAACTCACACGCAGATCCGGCCGACGAAGCAACGACCGCGGAGCAGATTCAAGTCGTCCAGGATAGAATTGAGGTACAGAAAGTCTTACCAGCTTTAACATCGTCATCGTACTGGTTGGCTATTATATACTTGTATGGTGTTGACATTTTATCCTTTAATAGTCCTGGAGAAATCATGTGTCAGAGGTCTCCAACGAGGACCACAGACTTGTGGAGTTTATCTCCAACCTTAATTAAGCATACCTATATCATCTACTAGGTTTGGGAACTGCTGGAAACATCCAAGCACGTGTTAGAGTAGGTTAGAACTAAACTTTGCAGGGCTGTGGACCTCCAGGAACATGGGTTGGAGTCTCCTGCGTTACAATGTCATCTGTATCAATATTGTGCAGGCCATGGGTCTGTTCCTACCCCAGCCTCCACCTCCTGACAGTGATGAGGAGGAGGACCCTGAAGGAGCTGCTGCCCAGAGGAGTCATGCGTCCATTCCCATGGATGAAGGTAAGACTACATTTCCATCACAACCAAATCCTAAAAGTATATGTAATTCATGGAGTGCAGTATTACTGGTTTCCTATTATTGTGTTCATGTCACACTGAATCTATTGATCCATCAGTATATTTTGAAGGGCAATACTGATATAGAGAGGAGGGTGGCCAATAATAATGCAACTTACAGCAAATAAGATGTAGAATTTAAATGCTTAAATATATTACTTACAAATTAAAACAGTTTGAAAGAGCATACACACTATTGACTGCAACCCCAAGGATGTAGGTTTAATTTTCATGGTTATAATATCTATTTAAATCAGGGGCGCCGCTCACAATTTTGGGCCCTATGACAAAATATAAGGTTGGGCCCCCCAGTAGTGTTATTACTAATAAAGCAGATCTCTGGGGGCCCCTAAAGGGCGTGGGCCCTTAGAATTGTCCTAACTTTACCCCCCTTAGCGGCACCCCTGATTTAAATGCACTGCAAGACACTAGGGATAAAATGTGTCCATCAAATGCATAACTGTTAAAAATGACCACATATTGGTCAATTAATCCAACTCTCTTACAGTCTGATTGGCTTATCAATAGTGATCACATCCTGTGTTTTTTCTTGTTCACAGATCATGTTGAGCTGGTAAAAAGGACCATGGCAGCCATAAATTTGCCAACACTGGGCATCCCTGCCTGGGCCCAGAACATCTCCGATGACCAGTGGAAGGATATGGTCCAACAGACACTTCAGTCTAGACAAAGCTCTGCCAGCCTGAGACTGGAACGCAAGTGATGACATGGTTTGAAGAGTTTCATTTCATCCACTACAAGAATTGCACTGGATAAACATTAAAGAGCTTCTGATGTGGTAACTCAAAAAAATACTAAAGACATCATAGAAACCTGTAAGTGGACAATGTTCCATGAGCGAAAAAATGCAAATTACACAAAAAATGGACTTGTTACTTTGTTACATTGCTGTGGAAAAAGCACCAAAAACATGTTTCAACCTTGTCCCAAGTTATGCAGTGTTATTCTCTTAAGATTAAGTACCATTATTGTTTTCTAAAGTTTTGCAAGATACAGACAAATAATGGTGTTTTCTTAGGTGTTGTTTGAGTCTCAGTTCCAATGATCTAATAGGACAGGCCAACATCTGTACAATGAATAATCAGTCATGCATTTCACATTGTTTTAACAATGCAAATAATCATTGCATCTTTATTTTTGTTCTGTACATACATGAACATCTGTACAAAATATGACTTTCATACTATGTAATGCTCAACCTAAATAAAGTACAACATATGTACATATGACCTGGAAAGCAGCTTAAGATTAGTGTTAGATCGGGGAGGGAGGGCAGGGAGGGAAAGGGAGCAGTGAGTGTGGAGAGACCCATACTTAATTTCCCTCTACATTTCTTGTTGCTGCCGGACAAGCTGAACACGGGCCCTATCCGCCTGTCAAGTTGAGATATTATCCCCTGACTTTAAGAGGGAAGCAAGCATTCAAGAGTGAAGTTGCCTCTGATTGTTTCGGAATGTTGTGGTCACTTAAGAGGCAGGTAGTGTGGCAGGTAGACTGCCACATTACAATACTTCAAACGACGAATAATTTAAAGACATCACTTCTGCGCTGTTCGCTATATGTAACTGCACGTCAAAATGTATGCACACACATTTTGAGTGATGGAAGAAGTATAGCTGCTTAAATTCACAGAACATGGATGTTAGCGCAGATTAAGGTGAGACAGGAAAGCCAACGGTGAGCTATGTATAGACGGCAAAAAGTGTTGTCCAGCAGCCTTTTGTAGGACTAAAGGTTCCCTCACATTTGTTCCCAAAATGTTCCCTATTGGAATGATCAGAGTGAATGACATCACAAGACCTTTACAACAAAGAGGGGATATCATGCATTAGGATGAAGTCATACAAGCAAACAGAATAAAAAAAATAGTGAACTTAAAGGTGCTGAAAGAGGGATTATCACAGGGCATGGGTGGGCTAGGGTGCAATTATAAGCAATAAACATAATATACAATACACAAGTTTTTGCAACGTTAATTGCAGGCTCTCATTTCCCATATATTAAGCCTGGATAGGTAAGCAAATATCTCTTTTCATAATTGTATGATCAAGCGCTACACAATCCTTTTAATAGGACTATATATACTTAATTTTCTTGTGCCTAAAAAAATATTGCTTAAGCGCTTTAAAGTGATCAACAGCTATTTTCTCAGATTAAGATGGAAGCCTTGTAAAGACTCCCCGATCTTGGAAGTTTTTTTTAAAGGCTCAAATATGAACAAAATATGAACTCTTTTGTAGTTTTTATACAAGACAAAAACCTATAAAGCAAAACAAAACACCTTAGAAAAGCTAGATTGTGAATAAAGAGTGTTCTGGTTTCTTGGGTGTTTGTTGTTAAAGAAAATAAAAATAAAATGGGACAAACAAAAGTGCATTCTGGAACAATGGGCATTTTCATAAAGCATTTTGCTTGTGGTGGGGTAGACGTGATCACTTTCACGGTAGATGTAATCGCTTTTTGCCTGTTTGTTTTTTTTGTAAGAAAAACAGCAAATGGACTTCAAACTTTTAAATACGTCAAACTCTTTAGCCTTTCCATTCTAATGTGTTGATATTGTCTTGGTTCCCAAAAATGACCTGACAGTCTTTCAGTCATCTAACTGATGTTGTGAAGCTTAGCTAGCCAGATTTATGGCACCAGGCCTTTTACTTTCACCGTAATGTAAGCAGGTAAGGCCTGCCCTTCTGTAATTTTATGACCACTTTTGGAGAAACAACTTTACAGTCCTCAGAGGACAATTGTCTAAAGATGCATTTGGAATAAATCTATAATCCCATGTAAATTCATATCTCTTCTTTTATAAGAAACAAGTTTCTCTACGTTGTTATCTGTACATGAGAAAAAACTATCATCATTTGGCTACAGTCCCTATGCTGAGCAAAGCAGCCTGTTCCGCTGTGAAAGAAGAGCCCACACAGGAGCCCCACAGCGGTCTAATGCAGGAGATCCAGTACAGGGTCACTGCCTTCATTCATTTGGAGTAACATGATTCATTTAGGTACGTGTGGCCCCTTCACGGCAAATGCCAGAGAGAAGTAATACTTTAATGGCACATGGGGAAAAGCTCTTAAGCAGAATAACAAATGGGATAAGAACATGCGGACAAATGCCTGAGGACAGAAAAACATGGGAGAAAATAAAGTGGAGAGTGGAGGGGAATAAAACAATGACAAAATATTGAGCATACTCTGATTATTTGTAAACGACTTTTTCTAACAACCCAAATGTTGCTTCCATAGTGTGGGGATTAAAAGCTATGAATTTGTGTGCAGTTTAGGACAGTGTTTGTGTGTGAGCACTAGGGTGGGACGGCATTCCCCACTGCTCTGTGTGCTGAATTGTTGAAGACGGGGCTCTCCAGCAAGGGAGGAAGAGAGGATTGAAAGATGCAGAGGGAGAGGTGGGTTACAGCAGGTTGAACATTTTGGACCAAGACGAGAGGGACAGTTTAGGCGTGGTGGAGGGTGGCGGTGCTCCCTGGTCAGAGGGCTTCTTGATTGGCCGTCAGGTACTCCTCTGCTCGCTTATGAGCTTCAAGGGCTTTAATAGTATACACATCCTGTGGCAGCTCGGACTTCCGCCTCATCAAAACCTTTTCCTTCTTGATGTCTTTCATTCCCTAAAACATCAATTTGATCAATTTCAAGACATGTGAGTTACAAGGTAACATTTATGAACATGTTTTAAACCATCTAACAAGTAATGGTGTAGGTGTGCCCATCAAGAGTTTAAGCACTGTTTGGAGACATTTTGTTTTCTTTGAAGAGCTAAAGTCCTTGCTCAAATTGTACCTGTGAGGCTTCTGACTCCACAGTTTTCTTCAGAAGCTGGATGTCCTCAGCTGTAGGGGTCTCTGTCTCCATAGAGTACAAAGGCATCCCTCCCAGACTTTCATTATACATCATATACTGCATGATCACACAAACACACATCATTTACATATCCACATGCATAATCAATTGTGTTATGTATAGCGTTACATACATTTTCTCATACAGTGATTCAAGATTTTGGTCAGTCCACCGACCCTACATCTGAATATAATTTATGAAACAGTAACCCAAAAGCTTAGATGACTTAAGAGACTAACCTCCTCTTGGGTCAGACCAGGCCGAACCTGAGAACAGATCTTTGTACTCTGAGGAAATCCAAAGGTTATGATTACAAACATACATATTCACATCATCCTTTGTTACATCCTAATTAAACTGGATTCCCTTTGTGTTTGCCCTCACAGCACGCTGCCGACTCAAGAGTTAAACTGTGATAATTACACTTCTTGGGAGTACTTCAGAGGTAATTAATTTCATTAAAATACACTAAGAAAACAAAACAATTACAGAAAACAATGCAGTATTTAAAGAAATCAGGCTGTTTCATTAGCACAAAGCTTGAATGGTATGAGTAACAACTGCATTAACTGTACTAAAGCTTGTATCTCAACAACTGTATAAGCTGCCTTCGGTTCTGGTGTTTTGACATTCTGTGTGAGCTTTAAACTGTTGCATGTACCTGAGGGTTCTGTTTCGCCAGCTCCTCAATTTTATGCCACATCTCCTCCCGTTCCTTTAGCTTGTACTTTTCTCTGTAGGAAATAGTAGAGAAGACATGGTTTAAGCTATGTATATATGGATGCATATAGCTGCTATAAGCTTTTCACAGAACCTGTTTCCTTAAAACACAGAGACAGGGCAAACAGACCATCTAAATTCTCCCTTTCACTAACTTTTGCTTCTCAGCCTTGTACTGCTGAGTGCAGTCATCAAACAACTTCTGGTTCATCTCCATAAACAGCTTCAAAGCATTGTAGATAAGCCCGTGGATTGTCCTGCACAAGAAAGAAAGTATTAGTACACCATTAAGACAACAGACAACCACAAATATGTGAACATTTCTCTTCAGAGGTTCATATTTTTAATCTGTTTGTATAAAGGTATTATTTGTCACAGAATAATCAGGACAAATTCTTATTGGACAATTCTAAGTGAAGCTTAATAGAAGTGTGGTGGTACTTGTTCCAGTGACTCTTGGAGTTCTTGTAGAGAGCGGGAAACATGATGGGGAGAATCTTGGCAGCGTTGTCACTGATCAGGCTCATGATGTACTCATTGTTCCAGTAATACAATGCTCTTTCAGCAACCTGCAACAAACATGGCTGTTACATGTCATTGACTAATCACACTTACAAAGAAACATTCAACCCAAGACCATGTGACTTCAACAGAAAAAATTATAAACATACATGTGCATATGCTTTTACTGTTATCCCACAATGCCTTGGTATGCTAAAACATGTCAAAAAAATTCAAAGAGTTGTAAAAAGAGTCACATTTGGATGTCTAGGAATTTTGTTTTGTCCACTGTTCGGTTCTTAAGCGAGACCAGTGCTACCATTGTGCATTCATACCTGAAAATGTGGACTGGACACACATTTTGCCAGCTGTCTAAACAGGGGCTCCATGACCTTAACAAATTCTGAGGGTTCAATGACATCTAGGATTTCCTCCAGTTCATTCAGAAACATCACCTCCTTAGGACTGTGAGTCTTGGGCCAGAACTTCAACAGACCCATAATCACCTGATGTGGATAAGCGGAAGGCAAAGGCCTTTTCACAACCATCTATACAGTAACAACTTTATCATCAGTAAAAATGTGTATTAGAATTGCATGAACGCCACCATGAATAGTGAACTTATGCAGAAAGAAATGAAAACTGAACATGCTATTAATAAAGGCAGAAAATGACTTATATGTCAAGGCTGTGAAATCTTACAGGCTCAGTGAGGCTGCTGTCCTTTTCCAAAAACTGTACCACACAGTAGGCCAGCTGAAAGAACAGGAAATGATACCTTAAAATATTGTTCAAGATATTACAAAGAACACATGAATCACTGCACATAATATATGTATTAACAGTTCTTTTATACTTGCATATACTGTAGTAAATACCTTTGAAGACTACACTATACCTTTGAAGACTACATTTAAAATGTGAAACCGTAAAATAGAAATAAATGTAAAGGACATGCGAGGAAGAACCCAGTCGCAGACAGTGATTAACACAAATATGCTTTATTTAAATGAACAGAAAACAAAAACCCACGAGGAGGCAAATTAACTGTTTAAATTAATTTAAATAAACAGCGAAAAAACAAAACTGAAATCCATCTACAATATAACATCAAATTAAACTGGAACCTAAAACAATACAGATAAGAAACTCTAACCTAGAACATTACTTCACGAAGAACTGAGATGGAACTAAGACAGAGCTTTAGACAGAGCTTAACAAACTTGGATTTAACTTCGACAAGGCTAGACAATGTCATCGACACCGACAACGCAGAGCTTACTCAGGCAAGACAACGACAACAAACCGGCATAGGACAGCAGACACAAGGGCATTAAAACTGAAACGAGGAAACAAGGGGCGGGGTCACGACACAAGGCCGGAGAGCACATGGCAGATGCAAATAAACAAAAGTAATGTGCTTCCACAGAGAACAAACACCCAGAGCGTGAGTCTAGATTCCGACTCCCAGAAACCCGAACCAAGACAAGACGAGTCGGAATCTAAACCTCACGCTCTGACAGAACACTGGGGGTGTCAGGATCCTGTCAAAAATGATCTCCAGACACTCAACAGGAAGCCAGGACATAAGAGGTTAGGCCTTTACATTTGGAACCATTTCTGTCAGAGCAACCTTATATTATTGTTTCTAGTCATTTTTACATAAAATGTGTAAAATAATGATGTGTATCCATGCAGAGGAACCAAAGGTATATGTCATCACATTAGTGACACATTAGTATTTTTTTTACCACTCAAAACTTAAACCTGAAACTGAAATATTTTGCTTGAAAAATGTGCTTGGGCTATTAACAATTGAACAATCTATTTTTTTAATCATTAAAATATATTTCCTCTGATTCCGTGGCTTATGCCAAGCCGAATGCACCCTATGAAGTCATTTTCTGTCACAAAAAACTCTCCACCATTTTGAATCTTTTGAAAAATCATGTACAAAATAATTAATTCATCAAAGAGCATGCAATAATGAATATAAGGCTATATCTTTGCAACGCTTTGGTATATTGACAAAACTTTGTATATGTCATCACAGGCATGACCTAAGGGTGCACAGTTGTCACAGCGCCGCCTACTGGTCCAGAAATATGAAAAATGGTTATTTTTGCTCATAACTTTTAAGTGCTTTGATTTACAATTATGTGGTCTTAATAATTATGTGTAATTATGCCGAGTCAAACAATATCTGATGTTCCATGGTCGGCCATTGTGGGCGTCACCTATTTTCAATTTTGTCGTAAAATGTAGATACGCAATTGCGTATCGTTACAAAACTTTTTATGGTTTATCATCACCATATTCTGAGGTATTGTACAAAATTACAAAATTTTGGCATTTGGCAAAATATATAGTACAATTTAGGAAAATGATTATAACAACTGATTGCAATTAAATATTGTTATGCAACTTCTTTCATTAGATTCTTTGGCTTATGAGTTCTACCATACCTAATTTGTCATACTGATGGCTAATTTCTGTTGGCCATTTAAACAATTTTGTTAAACCTACTTTTTCGAACTCCTACTGCGTTTGTCCGCAGCTTTTACTGTACCCTAGCAACCATAAAATAAAAGGAATAAGCCACATCTCAGAAACACTGTAGAGACATTATTTATTTGAGACATTATATTATTTATTTTGCGCTTATTTGACTCAGGCTGTCAGTGGGCTTTAGGTATTGCCTTGGCAACTTCCTGACAACACCCTAGCAACCATTTTTATCACCCTAACAACCTCCTAACATCATGAATAAGCCATATGTTAGTATATCTATCATGCTAAGTCAAGCTAACATCGTGCTAAGTCATGCTAACATGTAATTGCATCCTAGAACATGCTAATATCATGCTAAATTGTGTTAACATTGTTTAAATATTCCTGATTTTTGCCATGACAAGCACCACTTACATTTTCTTCATAAAATGTACCTATCTAGTATTGTGTTGAATGTGTATAGTACATATTTGTATAGTTTGTAGATAAAAATGTATATAGTATATAATATATACTATACCCGTATGTCTTAATGTATAATGTAACACAAAAAGTTATCATTTTTGCATAACACTTATATTTTATACTTATATTAAGAAATTATACTAATCTGAATGATAAGCAAGAACAATACTACTAATAATCAAGCACAGTTTGTATATCCACAGTTTTCCCAGTTTCCATGTTGCAATGATGTATATGGTTTATCTTCCACCTGTTGGTGTGTGAGAGTTATTTCCTCAAACAGATGCAGAGCGTGTTGTTGCTATAATCTTTACGTTGTGTGCAACTTTTATGCTCTGACTTTGCCAACAAGAGGCGACACCACAGCCAGTTTTCGTTGCCTCTAGTTCTTTGATGTCAGTTTGGTGTGTGCCTAGCATTACACTAAAGTCATTGATTACAAAAAATATATATATACACAAAGCTCCATACCTGTGGGTGATAGACACTAAGAGACTTGACTTTGTGTAAAGGCAGTAGCACTCTGATGAGGAACATTTTGTGCTCTTCTTTCAGCGGCAGGGCAAAGCCATTAATTATGCTGCAGGAAGAACACGAGACTGGTCATGTGATGAACAGGCTTCTTTACTTTAACAAAGCGAGAAACTACCTCCTCTTTGGTTTGTCATGGCAACACTGTTAGTAATCACACTCACCTTCCTAAGATTTCTAAGAGCTCCGCAATTCCATTGTGATGCTCCGTCTCGTATATAAACCTACAGTAGGAGATCAAGGACATCAGCTTAAGGATCGAAAGTCTAAGAAAGATATCTGTTTCACCTCTTATTCTTGAGAAGACAAAACTTACTAATGGGTCAGACATGACTTTTTCTAAGAACTGTACATGGGTTATAATTGAGGGCACATTTTAGAAGACTCTATATTAGAAACCCACAGCAAATATAAGTAAAGAAGGCAGAGGTGGTTTAGTTAGAGCTTGCCTGTAGAATATGTTGTTTATCTGCCGGCGAATGTAGGCTCTCAGCCCCAAGAACTTTCCATAGATCCTGTGAAGGATAGTCTTCAAGAAGTCTCGTTCTCTAGGGTCTTCACTGTCAAAAAGCTCCAGAAGCTGAAAAGAAATCAAGTGATCAATGCATTACCCCAAGTTACCTCAACAGATCCTGTAGTAAATTACTACATACTACTGTTCTATTATAAAATTCTTTATTATTCATCAACTTTGTAGCCAATTTACATGCAAATTTGAACCATTTATACAGAAATTCTGTGTGAAAGTAAAAGCAAATTCCATTGATCAAACATGTATAATGACATACAAATTAAATTCTGTTCAAACAGATGAAAAGTACTGAACAATGTTTTCAACCAAAACAAAAAGCTTTTGCCTAGCTTTATTGAATTAGCATTAAAAAAAAAACTATTTTCCCTGCCATTTTCAAAAATCTTTGTTTTAAACTATTTCATAAATCTTGGCAATATATCACCGTCTAAAAACTGAAAATGAGATTGTAGTAAAGTACAATGCAGTACATTCACTAGTAAAACAAAATTCAGAAACCAGCTGACCTCGGTGTCCTTAATGACACTCAAAACAGTCTGTCCCCTCCTCTGTACAGTTTGCTGGTGAGAATAAACTGTGAGATGAAGCCCTGCAGCTATATAAAAGGGTACTTACCGACATTACAAACTTTTGGTCGATGTATTTTTTGGCAATATTAGGCTGGAAGTCAGGTGATTCCAGAAACCTTAAGAAGAATTCATATACCAGCTGAGGAAGACAGAGAAAGAGAACAGGAGGTAGTAAAAGGGATCAATCCTTATACATGATTAATGCATCTGTCAGATCCTCTTTACCATAAAAACAACAAATGGTTTCGGTGTTTTCACAAATGGACTTTTAGCACAGAGATAGACATTCTGTTCTGAAACCTAGTAAGATGCTGCGCTGTCACGTAAACAAACAGCCCCCTTTATCATAAGATGGAACCTTATAAGTGAGTGAATTGAACATTTTAAAACAACAACTAAACAAACAACAATTATTGTATAATTTTTTTTAACAAAATGTTTTAATTTATCTTGTGTTATCCATCATCATGGATTTTTTCCTTGGGAAATAAATTATGATAGTGCCTTCACCACAAAGGTTACATGTGACACTGCTGTAGAATTTAAGAGACTACCATTTACAAGAGCCTGTGAATTGGGAGCACAGTTATGCTGCTTTAACATGCTGCCTATGAAGGCAGTTCACTGGGTTTTGGAACAAAATGATATAGTTTTGTAACGTCTTTGCTTGAAGCTTCACACACACTTGTAGGTGGGGCCAAGCTGCTTCCAGAGTGGGTTCATCCTCTTCAGGGTCAAACTCAGCTCCTGTAGGGTTGGAGGAGGGTGGCAGAGTCCTAAACAGGTTTACAGAAAACTGACAAAAAAAAAGAAAATACATCAGCCATCATTACACAAACAGAGCAACTGCCTATTTTAGAGAAAGATAGCGATGGGTCAAGGCGGTCGACCAGTTGATTAGTGAGATTTAACTAGTTTAAAATTTTAATCGGTGGTGATTTAAAATATGAAATTCTTGAATCATCTTCTGTAGAGCATTGCCAGTACAGCCATCAAATTACTGCTTGTGTACAAACTCACTGCCACAGGTTTATTTGTGAGGCATTGTCTAGAAATTAAAGAGATGTCTGTTGCTGGATCAGAAACTAACCTCAAACTGCTGTGTTAAGTAAAGCAATATTTTTAATCTAACAGTCAGAAACTTCTGAATGTGGAGTGAGGATTGCTCTGTCAGCCTAATTGCTAAGGATGCATTCTGTATCGAGGATGCACCAGTGGTTTTTGTGTCAATTAATACCTTAGCTTTACTTAGGTAGACCTTGACAGATTTGTACTATAAAAGGTTGCAGCTACAAATAAATAAAGAAGCCAAATGTTAGTTACTCTCTGCTCCAGAAAAGAAATGTGTCTGACTGGGTCAGGAGGGCATGACCTGGCTAATTACACTATAAGCGCTGAAATCCTTAAATCTAACTGTGGTTGCCAGCATTAAATATGACTCAAATATCAACTTCCTATAAAGTGACAATCAAACATAAGATGCTGATTATTACTCAGGTCGCAAAATGGCTTTATTCATTTGGCAGACACTTTTATCCAAAGCTACTTACATTGCATTATACTATACATTGTTTCTGAGTATGTGCAATCCCTGGGATCGAACCCATGACCTTGGCATTGTTAACACCATGCTCCAATCACTGAGCTACAGGAAAGCTACAGAAATGTTACTATCGTGAAAGCTACAGAGGGGTGGCACCACTCTTTCTGACAAGATGATGCAGTGTGTCTGGGCCACCGTATCAGACTACTGTCAACTTAAACCTCCAGACAGTAGAAAGGAGGGAGGGGGCAAGACAATTTCCACTAACGCCTTACTCTGAGATGAGACAGCAGGACACAAGAGTCTAATGCAAGAAGACATTCTTGCATTATAGTCCATGCATGATAACGGGGAATGTGAGGAAACTGTGTTTCTAAGAGTCTGGAAAGCGAATGAAATTGTTCAACTGAATATGCATGAGCATGATGGTAAACAGCTGATCTCTTCTGCGAATTATCAATGACTGAGAAGCGCAAGTGTCTGGGCCTTGATTTATGACAGCTAATTACCCACAATTCCCATGTGCACACTAAGCAGATTTTTATCCTGGTGATGTCAAGCCATTACCTCTGCAATAATCAGGCAAAAAACATTTACAGTCAAATTGTTCAAAGAGGATGTACTGTATTAGACAAAGGTCGAAAGTTTTATATTTTGTAACATTCACTTCTGAACAACAGAAACAGACTACTGTCCTGAATCATGTGTGCGTATCAAAAAAAGGAAAAAAAAGGGGAAGTAAAATGTATCACACGGTATTGGACAAGCTAATGTTGGACAGTCACAGATCTGTGATTTGGAATAACATACAATTGTCAGTGACGGCAACAGCTGATAAGGAAAAATCAATAACTGTGTGACAATAGCTTTCCTGTAGCTCAGTGGTTAGAGTCATGGGTTCGATCCCAGGGATTGCACATTCTCAATGTATAGTGATCGATGTGTAGTATAATGCAATGTAAGTCACTTTGGATAAAAGCGTCTGCCAAATGCCTAAATGTAAATGTGACTTCTTTTAACTTCAATACAATCTAAATCCTGTAACAACCCTACACAAATGTGTCAACAAGGGGCCAAATTTCTAATGTTGTATCTAATAATGTTTCGGACAGCAATTCATGTGAACACTGTTGTACACGCTGCTTCCCAGGACTGAATAACACCAGCACTCAGCACTACGTACAGCCTCTAATCTTTGCTAAAGGGAGTGCATACTCCACCATTTACAAAAGGCACAAAAGCATGTACCAAAATGCAAGGTCTCGATACATATTTTTACATAACATGTACATAAATAAAGTAGCACAAGTGAAAAAAACAACTATTTATATTTCGTTTTTAGTTCTAAAACTGTTTTCGCTGAGTATTAGCTTTCCATTTACCATGCATTATGTATCAAATCAATAGTTCTGGTCTAAGTTTAATAAGCCTGATTTCTTCACGTCACTTGTTTTTGATTGTGTTCTTGTGACTATGTAAAAGGTTTATCACGCTGTACAGTCCAGCTAAGGCATTACTCTAGTGCAGTGGTTCTCAACCGGTGGGGCGGACACTCTTGCGGGGGGGCGCGAGTAGGCTACAGGATAGGAGCAAAAAAAACAGAAAAAAAAATGCAAATTCGTGATCTTTGTTTGGATTCATCGGATCTATTTTCGCTGCTAAAATAGACCAAAACAGTCATTATTTCATCAAAAATATAAGTGAC
>JAZGTJ010000513.1:0-103584 GCA_036877575.1 Botia almorhae
TGTGTGTGTGTGTGTGTGTGTGTGTGTGTATGTAATAGAGAAATAAAAGTGAAAGAGAGTGTGAACCAGCAGCTATGAAGCATTGTCCAGGGAGTATAAAATGTTTGAGATTGGCCCAACGAATGAAGTGTAGTTTATTTTAATGTTTGCAAGAAAAAAGAGAAAAGAAAAAGCATGAATAATTTTACCATTAAGTATCTCATTCTACTGTTTTGGATGGTGAGAAATACAGAGAATGTGCCCTCCACCCCATCTCTTAAAATGTCACATGAATATTATTTTGTTTTTACTGTATTAAATTTACGCTGTTACAGCCTTATCAGCTGAATTAAAATGAGCCTGCTTGTTGTACCATTACCGTATTACCGCTTTCCCCATTTCTGTTTTCATCACACACACAAACAAACACACACTGAGGAAATCTTCTCGTTAATCAGCTACTGACAGACAGATAACGCATATGAAAACCTCTCTCTCTTTTCCTCTGTTTTTTTGTAGGTTACTGCATGGCTAAATGTTACTTCACCTTCGCTGAGTAATGTCCAGGCTTTAATCTATTACTCTGAATGGATGGCTTCTCTTCTCTTGTTTTTGTTTTGTTGTCTGCAATCACTGTAACCACTGCAAGCACACATTTTCAACAACGTTCTCTTAAAGTTCTCTTAAAGTTATAAATACATTAATAAATATTTCTTGCAGTAATATTAGTTCTTGCAGAACGCTTTTCCAACATTACATATCATTAATATTAAAAAACGTTATTAGGTAGAGCGTTTTAAAAGCATTGCATAATTAAACATTTTGAATAACATTCTTAACCAAGCAATAATGTTAACAAAACGTCTAAAAACATTTTTAACGTTGCTAAAACTTTTAAAATTAACATTTAATTTAACGTTGTTTGAAACGTTACAGAAACACACTGTGTTTCCCAACTATTGCAGGATATACAAAGCAATGTGAGCGTTATTATGCAAATTCAGTGTATTGTTGCATTGTATGCGACTTTGTCTGAAAACACACACAAACACACACTCACAAACATCATGCATCATGCACACGTGCATTCTACTGATATCATGTGATCGAAACAATTTTGCAGTGGTTAACCTGTCATGTGTTTCTGCTTTAGAGGGATCAGTGCCCTGCATTCATTCAACACATGACACATTGCAGCCAGGTAATAACAGCCTTTCATCGTGGTTTACGGTTGTCACAGAAAACACACACACACATACACAGATATACATACATTGTTATTCCTTCATGGTGGAGGCTTTCCATTGACTTGTTTTAATAGTGTCAATGGATATTTTTATACTGTGCTAATGATATTTTGGATCCTCTAATCATAAACCTCACAGAAACCATTAAGATATAATTTGGTATGTTTATTACCCATTTCCCCACGGGGACTGTTGGCTCACAATGTATGTAAAATCTGTCCCACACACACTCTCCAGCCCCACACAGTATTACCCAGAGGAAACTTGTATTTCTCACTAGTTGCTTTTTTATAGAGAGGTCAGATGCTCTCAATAATGCTTTCAGATGTTTCTCATAAAAATCCATAGATGAAATAAAAAATAAAATGTTGTAATATGATAGAGCTATAAAATAAATGTGGGTATCTTAAAACATTCGGCCTTTGGAGAATTTTATACGAAATATTCAAGTTAATATTAATATGACTTTTGATTGCAGCTTTTGAAATGCTGGCGAATCTGGGCACGGTCTGAGACATTGTTGAGATCTCTTCTGATCTCTAGAGGGAACATATGAGATTAGCGGCACCTTTTTCTCAGAAGAAATCTCGGCAACAGGAGACTTCTCCATTTAATCTCACTGAAGTTATTGAGAAATAAAAGAAATCTCATTCATGATTTTTCTTTCCAACGGCAATTCACATGTCCTTCTCTTACCCTACATCATTTATTACCATAAATCTAGCCTATCAACTGCACATCTTTCACCTTCACCTCTGGCAAAGTTATCCCCATGACAACAGACCCACTGTAGAAGCTCACTGTGACAACTAGTAACTGGCCTCCCCACTTCACTTACACTGAGAGAGTCTTTTTAAAGCAGTCATACACACAACACACAACTTCAAGCATACCCACACAATAAAGAGAGAAAAAGCCTGCGGTTCTCTAATGTGGGCCAGATATGGGATGTTTTTCCCCTTAGTTTCTCTTATGCATACTGTACACACAGAATATTTCTGATGGATTGAGATAAATTTATGATATTCTGGGCCTGTTGGTTTATCTTGTTTCTCAGCATCATATTCCTTCTACAAATAAAGCTGATCATTAACATATGTTCTTGGAAAGGATTTGTAGAGAGGAGTCACCTTAAAGATAGATAAATGTGCATGTTGTATTCTCTCTCTCTCTTACTCTCTCTCTCTCCATAATCTCTCCTCTAGACCCATTTGGAAACACTTACAGCCCATTAACAATCATTTCCTCTGATTAAAATGGCCTTTGAGTGCCTGGACAAATTGCTTTTAAACATCTTAGAAATCTCCTCAGGCCTGGGTATGCCATTTTGCTTTACCTAGCAAGTCATGTTCTATCATTCCCTTTGTCTCTCCCCAACTTACTGAAAACAGTGTGAGACCAAGATACTGTACTTTGAGCAATGTCAGCCTGAGGCACTCTCTCTCTCCATCTCTTTTTCTCTCTTGTGCTTGCTCGTTCTATCTTTCACCTCACCTTTTTAATTCATCGCATAATTACAGTAATAAGTGCCATTAATGAACATCCAATGTGCCTACGGTTTAAAAACATTGTGGATTCTTTTCCATTGTTACTTTTTCTTTGCCATGTCACGGTTTTTTACCTTTAGGTAAAAAGCAGAACATTTAAGGGTCAGGAGACCGTTGGTCTGTGCTGGTACATGTACCTGTTTCTGTCAGAGAAAAAAATGACCTATTTAATTGATTCTCATAAAGCATTTAATGACTTAACCAAGCAAATCAATTCATTACTGCTGCAGAAAAGACCCTCAAATGTATTTAAAAGAACAGGTGCAGTGAAGTGTATTTTTGTGTGTTTGCTTTTGTTTAATTTTTTCACTCTGTAATCCAAAACAGAGAGTGATTCATTAGTCTTTCCTGTGTTATTAGAGTTTCTCGGCCTTGCTAACGTCAGAACTCCAACACAAAGAGTTTCAGACAGGCAAACGCTGAGGACGGCTGTGGCCGGGCCTGGGGCGGAATGTTAAACGGTGTCTGCTACACTCCATTAGCACAGCAACAGAGCTAACCCTGCTCAAAAAGAGTTAAGTACAGCAGTAGCCACTGAATAACAACTACTGTAATCATATGTACACTGAGTCAGTGGGGTTGAGAGAGAGAGAAACGAGAGTTATCCTTATCAATGGTTTCATAATGGCAACAAAACCAAGTTTGACATTTAAATAAGGAGGAATAATTACCCCCTGCCCTATTTAATCGTACAGAGGTAAAATAGTACAGTCTGCACTCATGAAGGTGAAGGTTGTGCAGTTCTTCTGACAGACCAAATGTTTTGTAGGAATGAGAGAAGAAAAATGTGAAAGTGTCTGGAGATGAGTTGTGTGTATATGTGTGTGTGTTTGTGTTTTAGACAACCGTCTCTCCACACAACAGCCCTAAGCACTGAAGGCTGGAACTCGAGGAACACCTGCTCCTTTCTGGATGAGTGTCAAAATGTTGTATCATTACTAATAACACATTCTTTGGCAACTATTAACTAGAAAGCATATTAAGTTTCATTACATAAGTTGACTGGCAGCTGTTCAGAAGAGTTTATAAATAATTTTCAAGCAGCAGGAATAACAAACTTAATTCATCACTCCTGACAAGCAATGTAATATCCCTGCTAACTAATAAGGCATTGGTTTTCAAACCAGCCTGACATTTCCTGACCATAAGGTTCATGAGTCATTAAAGGTCACCTGGCTGGATCAGGTAAAACATGGTCTGATGACACATCGAGTCCAATCAGCTGTTAGTCCACCAGGCAGGAAATTTAAGCAGTTGTTACTATTGGAGATTTAGCGTCGTTTTTGTAATTTAAATTACTTTCTGTTCATTAAAGGTGTAATTTGTTAGAACTTCAGAGTAACCCAAAGTAACCCAAAGCTACAATAATCGAGTTAATCTTTAGATATTTTTTAGCAATATTTGCTTGATCTAGGAATTATGTTTTACACTAAATACATCAGAGATCTATGTAGGCATGAGTATGGTACAATTCCAGGTAAAACCTGTTTATTTAATTTTAGCCTCTAACAAAATTGGTCTGCTGCAAACCGAGCAATCTGCCCAAACATATTTTAAAAATAATCATAGTATTTCAATATGTTGCAAAAAACAAACAAACACACACCCACACACAGATATCAGAGTCACAGATATTAGAATCCTAAAAATATATCTCTTATCCCAACCGCAGCCAGTACAAACTAACAATCCACTTCACTGTAACACAATAGCTGCAAATTGTAAACTAATTAAACTCTCCACATAAATTGTGCATTTGTGTCATACTCCTGCAAGCAGAACTGTCAACATATGCCTTTTCAATGGCATGCATGTTTTAAAATGCGGTATGAGACAGCAGTTTGGATTGCAAACCGGGTCCCTGCTGCAGCTTCACATCAAACATCCACACGGCATCCTGGGCGGAGTGAAGGGGAGTAACCCAGATACTGAGTGAGTTCAGCTTAAGATCTGATGGAGCTTCTCCACATGAAGTGAAGATGCAGCCCCACAGTGATGGTGAACATTTTGGTAAGGTTTTGTTTGTCTTAGGGCTTAGCCACGGTATGTTATAGAAGACTTTGTGGCTTTTGCTGATCGAATGGTTTTTAGGAACAGTTTCTTTTAAGGACACTGTTATCTGTGTGCTAGTGAAGAGAAACAAGCTGAATTAACCCCTTTTGGACATAAAGGACAACTTTGCACTGGTGAGGTGCCCTCTAGTGTTGGGCTAGGGAACAACAGGAGAATGCGCGGCTTGTCTTGCGCATCTGTGCGCTGGTGTGTAGGTGAGGGAAGTCTTTAGTGAGGAAAAGAATGACAACAAGAAACAAAACAAACACAAAAAATAAAAACAAAAAAGAATGAGAACCACATGTGAGATCGCGGTGCCCCATGTTTTTCCTCCATAATAACAGTTTCTCCTGCTACAATAAACCAAAGTGTGCCTTTGTTCTTTTAAATGAGAGCAGTTTCCCACGCAGCTCGATGTTGGCCTCAAAAGCTCTTTATCTTTTTACACAAAGCACCAGAGTCAGAACTGGAAGTGATAATAAAAGTCAACTATTTGTCGCATAGTAACTACATGATCAATATGAACATACAAGAACATGTTGAGGCACAGTTAAAGACATTTAGCATAGCCTAAATGATTTATTGCATTTGACATTTGGAGAGAACCTTATCGCAACATATTGAAAAGATTATTAATAGGAATGTGTTGCAAGACAATAGAGGCTGTCAGTCAAAGCAGCTGAGAAAACCGAGCGTGTCATTCTGCAGTCAGCGTGTCTGTGTGCCCACGTGTGTCTCAATGTGTGTGTGTGTGTTCTCCTCATACTTTGAGTTAGAGTGAACATGGCACTCTGATTTAAACTGCAGCAAATGCACCTTTCACAACAGCTGCTCTGAAATTACCCATCAAAACTATCACCAGCCAGCCCAGCTTCATTCCAATCAGCCTGCAATGTCTGTTCATCCTGTGGGGCTCTTGTCTAGCAGAAAACAAACAGTCGCACACAGAGCACAAACGAAACACGCACACATAGATTCTCCTGCAACCTCTTGTACTTATAGGGTTCAAGAGGTACAGGGCAAATGTGCATAATTAGGGTGTCTTTGTTTGTTTCTTGACAGGAAAATAATTGGCACCAGCACAGTCACAAGTGAGCATGTGAAAGAAGAGCTGCTGGCCAAGAAGACAATAGCTAGAATATAAGTGGGAAAAGATATAACAATACAAAAATATATTTCATTTTTTTCTCACCCTGCTGTATCTCCTGTTTCCATCTGCGCTCTTTTCTAACTGGCTGTATAAGCACTAAACATGTCCCACACAGTGAAAAGGTAAATTTTTTCTTACCATAAGGAGCTTTTTCTATGTGATTTACTCAGCATAGCCCATGTGCCCAAATTTAACTTCAGACAAATAATTTACTTCTGATAAATAGTATATTTTTCTTAGAGAAAAACCTTGTTATATATAACTCTTCTGTTGTTTGCATTTTACCCTTCCAACAAACAAACTTTTAAAATTAATTTCATCAGTGTGTTAACTGTCCACAGGCGTCCAAGCACCTTGTAAAGGTGCAGCGACTAAGACATGAATCCTTACATTTCTATTTCTAGAGTTGATTTCAGTACTTATCGCTTCAGATCAAACTTTACCATAAAGCTCAAAGTACCAGTTTAGTGCACAACTGTCTGAACCACAGCCAAGCGCAGTAGAGCGCGACCCGGCAGCAGTCTTTGTTAGGGGATCGTTAGGGGTCTACAGACCCACCAATAACCGTTGTATTTGTACTTTAAACGTTACATGACCAGAAACAAAATGCTCATTGCGTACTTTTTTATCGAGTAATTTACGGGCAGAGAAAGTCATGCTGACGCCCAAATCATTGTCATCTAGACTCTTTCCGCTTTTATCTAAAGATGTAATGGCCACTAGTACAGTCATAACAATAAACTTATTGTTAAATATTGAAATTTAAATATACTTTTCAATCGGACACTCAAAAATAAAAACAAAATCAACAACCCACAACCCACAACCCACAACCCAAAATGAAATCACACAATAAAAGTGTCGTGATGTTGTTTTTAACAAACAAAAAGCAATAGTGAAATAAGTGCGACCGAACACGTTACCGGTGATTCGTCTCCGGTGCTTTTGCAGAGAGGACCCCGGAAAACCCCCTTGATGCTCCGGTAGTGTCCATTGCTGAGGTGCGTAGAGCTGATCACAAGGTAGTAGCACGCCATCCGGTACAGCGTCACCCATGAGCGGGCTCCAGGGATCAGCAGTCAAGTTACTTTTTAGATGTTTTCACTGGGGTTAAACGGACAAGAAGTCGCCAGAGAACGATGCGTGCCTTATAAAGCACTGGCTCCAATCCGACCGCATCAGTTAGTACAGCAGCAGCGCTGAATAAATACACCGTTGCAGCATCCCGCTCCTGCTGTTAGTAAAACAGGACGGTTTTTTACTTTGTATGTTACTAAATATCGCCAGTCAGATCGTCTCACACTTCGTTGTCATATTCTCGGTCAGCCTTTTCTCTTCAAGACGACAAAAACACCTGCTCACCAGATCTGACAGCCCAGACGCCGTAACTAGACTTAGCCGTAACGTTACTCCTAAATTTGCGAGTATTGTTCAGTCTCAAAGCTAACCACTTAAATGTTAAACATTTCAGTTTGCATCCAATAAAATAAAAATCACAACAGCTGTGGTCCTGTCCTCTCCAACAGCCTTTTAAAAGTCATGCCTGTATAGTGTTGTCAAAATACACATTCCTGCCTCGGTATATGATACTAATAGATTTAAATGTGAGCCATGTTTCAACCCGTCTCGTTTAAAGTTTGTTTGCGTTCTTATTTATGGAGTAAATCAACTCGGTCACGAATTCTGTTCGACTCACTCGATGTCCGATCGATGATCGCTTTTTCCTTTTCGCTTTTCCCCGAAACAATCCGCGCTCAGCGCTGAGTCCAAATGAGTGTACGGCAGAGGCTCCTCTCTTTCCCTGTCTCTCTCTCTCTCTCTTTCTGGTGGAGAGATTTGAGAAAGAGCAATGAAGCTTTCAACGAAATGTGGGCAGCTGTTAGCAAACACACTTTTGCAATCCTGCAAGTCTTTTAGCATTTACAGTATTTAGTATGTACATGAGTAATCTGTTTGTATATTGACCTACTCAGCACTATTTTTACAAGTGTATTACAATAAACTGACGTTTAAATGAATACTGATACGTTGTAACGTTGGTCAGATGGAGAGTTGGAGACGGGCGCTGTCCGCTGACTCTAGTGCTGAAACAAGAAACCTCATGACGTAAGAGGTCCTGTAGCGATTCACTGAATTTAGAGGTAATAAAACGAACACTTTTTGGCAGGGGTGCAGATGCAAGCCAGCACGTCTTGAGTTCAATGGACTGGACTGCACCATCAGGAAGAACTAATTGGTCATTAGTTCCCTTAAAATGGGATCAATTGATCTTAATGAGCTTCTTTTGGGGACTTTTCCTATATAAAATAGGAATTTTATATATAACTATAAAGATATAATAATTAGTTGATTATAGAGGTCTCGACTGTATGTCAGTCTTAAAGCGTCTACTTAAAGTGCTTAATGTAAATGTAACTGTATTTCACTCTTTCTTTCTGTTTCTCTCTCAGAATATATAACATTTATGGTAAGTGATGCAATTACCAACCTTTATGAGCTATGACTGCAGACCACAGCAAAATCTACTGGGGGAATGTTGCATTTGCATTGTTTCTAGGGAATATTCAGTGCGTCTATTCTGTAGACACCAGTTTTGTCTCAGAAGTCTCTTCAAAAACAAGAACTGTACGAATGAAACAATGCAAACAAATGAAACGGTGATGTCACTCAGGGCTTATCAGAGCTTTTCCTTTGTGCAAATGTAAAACACAAATGTGTTATCATTATGCACAGGAGCGGCTGGAGTTACAGTGTGCTTTTGGAGCACTCTGAAGTGCTGATCTGCCATTATCTCCAGGGTACAAATTCTTTTGTGTGCATTTCAAAATGAGAGGAAGCAAATACCATTTCCCATTATGAAAAGATGCCCGTGCCATCATTATGAGGGGAAGTGTTGGCTGTAATTTAAAAGAAAAAGGCTCTTTGAATTGTATTCCTGAGTTACTGGATATCTAATCTTCCTTGGTTTTGCCCCCCAGCTTGGTTCTCTCTCTCTCGCTCGCTCTCATTCTCTCACTCTTTTTCATATATCCTGATGAAATTATGAAATATTAAACAAAACTTTTTTTGGCCCGTATTCGTCCCTTCCTTTAGTATCTTCTGTGTGATTCTTGGTCCAAGGTGAAAGGCAGCCTCGCGTGTCATAATACAGTACAGCCCCGACACAAGCTCATACATATACGCACACATTTACAGGGTGAATTGAAGAGGTCACCACCATATATGATTTATATTCAGATTCAAACACACCAAAGCAATGACTGGAGATTCCTCAGCTTGTGGAGAAGTAGAGAAATGAAATATTCTGCAATCTAAATGTAAATGTAAGAGAAATGTATTGTTGGGTTTTCTGCACAATTACAGCATACTAAATTTATTGGCCGTTCATGCTGATAGTGTAAGAGAGAAAAAGAGCAACAGGGAGACAGAAATGAAAGGCATGACATGAATCTATTGACATAAATACTTTGTTATTTTATAAATATACTGAACGTATGCCATATCCATATTGTACAGCAGAGGTCAGAGTCTGTGTTTTCACATCTTCCACTCTGCTGACCTGTTACTCTAAATAACACAGTCATACAGTGTTGCTTTGTATGAGGAACAGAGCAGAACTGAAGTCATGTGAACTACTTTTATGGTGTCTTCTTAAAGCTTTACAATGTAAATCAGCATCTATTAGATTTGCATGGAAAACAGTAGCTGCCCTAAGACATTATGTCTAATAAATCAAAAGCCATGAGTTCGGAATGACATAATGAATAAATGAATGTAAATAAATTGACAACATGTTTTTCTAGGGTTCCTTTAATGTCTGCTGTACATCATATTAGGTAGGTATATGAACCTTTACCTCTCTTTAATAAAGACTTTTAATGAGTCTCATTATGCTAAATTCAGCCACGCAAACATTGAGACAGACATACTGTCATCCATCAGCAGAAGATAATAGCACACCTACAGACTCCCTAAAATCAGGTCAGACACACGTTCACATATTTTTCAAAATGAGTTTTTATACACAGCTAGCTATAAAAATTATAACCTTACCCACATTCTAACCATAAAAGAAAACATTAGTACTAAAAAAAACGTAGTACGTCCCTAAAATGAGTTTTGCTCAGATTTGTCAGGTTTTGCTGACTTTTGGGTGCAAAGTTGTCCTCAAGATATGGTTAAGAAAACACACACACACACATACATACACGCACACACAGACAAAATCATTAAATACAGACAGACCCAAATACACATCACATACAGAGGAGTGAAGCTCCAGATGAAAGGTTGGGATTCTAGTGGTTGAATTTATTTCCACATGGCTTTATGTGCCCTGACTCCAACTAGGAATTTCATTACAGAAAACCACCTCTGTGTGAGAGACAACCCCAGGTTATACATCCAATAAGGTGAGTGTGTGTGGGACCGCGTGTGTGAAAATCAGTGTGTGTGTGTGTGTGTGTGTGTGTGTTTATGGCAGATGCAGTGACACTCAGTAAAAACACAAAGAGAGAAGGTCAGAAGACAGCAGACCTCTCTGACACCCAATCAAAGACTCCATAATAAAGTGCTCACACATTATATCTTTTCCCTCCAGCTTTAAATCACTTAATTAGAAAGCAGCACATTTTAAATATCTCTTGATATTACAATCACATATGGAATAAAGATGGTTTTACTTGTTTTAAAGGGGCACATTAAGATCAGACTGTGTAGAAGTGTATTCACAAATGTATGTTTCCTTAACTACAGTCCCTGTATTTTGCAGGTATTGATTTTTACTTAAACTAACAGATTTTAACTTTTTCCCCCAAAGGTTTATATTACACTCTATAAAGGTCTCAATAAATGTCTTCATTGTTTATTTTAAAATGGATACACAGTAAGTGTAGATTCCATTGTTTTATTCTTATCCAAGAGCACTAATCTAAAATGGTTTAAATGTATTTCCCAAATGCTTTGTATAAAAGAGCAACAGTGTCTGCCAAATGCATAAATGTAACTTATATGTTTGCATACACTGTTGAATATTGTTTATTGCCACATTTAATAATCGAGTTAGAGTGTAAAATGTCTTTATTTCCTAGTATAATGTGCATATACTGAACCTATAAATCAGAACACAGCACAACAAAATCAGTGAGAGTGCCAGTGTGCTAATTTAGTGCAGAAGTGTGAAATTCTAATTGGCTCTATATAAATACAAACATATATTTGCAATTATACACGCACCTACGCAGAAGGAGAACAGCAGGGGGTCATCTAGTCAAGTTTGCCAGGCCTGGCATATGCATGAGTTTGCAGAACATTGTTGTTTCACCTCTTAGTTCCCTAAAATGAAGAACTGCCCACACACATTAAATCAATGCCTATGTTAGCATAGTGTTTTCCATGGTCTTCTGACCTATCGCTCCACAACATCCAGCAGTAGCCAGTGAGAGAAAGCCTCTTATCCCATGTCAATTCCACTCACAGTGGAGCCCTGCATATGAAAAATTTTGTTATCCAGAGAGCCATCCTGCCTGATCCTGAAAATATATTATTTATCTGCTGTGGGGAATAATATCAGGGTAGGTTATGATCCTTCATGATTAATGACTGTTTTGGCTGTCCCTTAAAACCCCTGAAAACAACAAAGACAACAGGGTGTATGCATTCAGGATTTAGGATTTCTGTGATAAAAATGTTTAATTATGATTTCTTAAAATATTTCAGAGGTGAGACTGTTAGTTATAAAAATGAAAAAATTTAGGCACTCTTGTCAGGTCATTTCTCAAACTAGCAATTTTGTGACTTTAACTTGATTAAATACTTTGTATAAAAGGTGAGATTTTCTCGCTTCCATTAAAAGACACAAGATGTTCTTTGGAACATTCTCAGATCATGCTGGGATAATATGAATCATCACATTTTGCAAACTTTGAGTTCATGCCAGACTGACAGCATGCTGTTATTAAAGCGAACGGGGAACATACCAGACTCAACTATACGTAGCCTTAGAAAAGATTTAACAGAGCAGGAACAGTACCAAACATAAAAAGTAATAGTCTAAACAAACACAAAGTATAAAAGATAATATAGACGAAATAACAAAACACAATACATCACAGATGCATATCTGTCCTCCTGGGGTCTGCTCTTCTCCTCAAGGTGAAATGTTTAATTTCAAGTTCATTTGTGGTGATTTCTAAGAACACTTAAGTGACTTGATTTAACCACTTGGCAGATGAAAATCAATCAGAGAATTCGGCTAAGATGCAGTGAATGCTAGAAGCAAGTTCAAAGGATCTTCCTATTTCATGCTGCTATTACAAATCATCAAACAACTGAGACAGTGAAGCCCAAAGCACAGTTTCTGCATTCAAAGCACATTTATCTCGCAATTACTGAGAAAGGAGTCTAAATTTGTAGCAGTACATAATTACATTGCAGGTCATGCAGACTGTCAGTGAAAAATGCTACCTTTCATTGCACATTCCTCTGTGGTGTTTGTTGTATTGTTTAATCAGACTAACATTGCATTGCTCTTTGTTAAGCTGTGTCTTCACAGACCAAAGGTTTATCTCAAAGATAACCCAGCTAACACTTTTAGGTTGGAAGAATGATTCCTTAAGTAACAAAATCATTAAAAACATTTCGAAAGTTTTAAGAATGTTCAAAACATCCAGTTTATAAGACATTATTCACGAACAAGAACATGTTTAAAAACTGTAACATTTTTAAAACGTTCTATTATCTACCTATTTTTGTGTATATGATACATAACATTAGAAAAACATTACTGCAAGAATGCTTTTTAATAACTTTGACATAACTTTTAGAGAACTTTAGCCAATGTTCTAAAAACGTTTCCTGTTAGCTGGGAATGTTATCTATATATGCAGTGATCAAATCACATTGTGAAATCACTGCCCTCCTGCTGGGCAGATCTGTTTGGCTCATCAGGGTTTACAGTGAATATGAAGCACATCACTAATGAATTACTGCCAAAGATTATTACAGGGACAATTAGTCTCTGGGACGTCCTCCTGAGTGCAGTTTGGCAGGAAACCCCTGTATGAGGGAGCGTGTGAATTTGTGCTGCTTTAAATGGGTGAGGCAAGACTAACATAACAGACTAACACAAATGTCATTTAAAACAGCTTCTTAACCAGAAATTGACAGAAAAAAAGAGTAAAATGCAAGATGAAGTTATAGTCTATCTAAATTAAAGCTCATTTACACTGATTGGGTAAGGAGACACAATTATCTGTTTAATATTTTCTAATCTTTCCATGGCTGCACGTTCTCTTATTTCTCCAAATAAAGTGCCGCAGCTCTATTATTACGCCCCCTGCCACCACAGATAATGAGCTCCAATGATTGCTAGAATTCCTGTCTAATCAGAATATGAGGAGGGGGAATCTGAAGTGAAGTCTTCAGGCCATTATCATGATTCCCACATTCTAATTCAGCAGAATAATCACTGCTTTAATTATTACTGCTGTAACTAAACTTAAATCGGTGTTTAAGCATGGACTCCTCATAACTAAAACAGTTGGGTTGTACTCTGTTTATGTAATTATAAGTTGATTTGAGTTGTTGTGAATATTCATAGATATTTAAATGTCAACATTAGCTTTTAAAAAACACAAAACAAACAATAAAAGATGTTTTAGCTAGTATGTAACAACACGCCAGGCCATTGGTAAGCTTATTTTTTGTGTGTGTTGTGAACAAAAAATTCACTTATAAGCTTAAACTTATATTGGTAATAAAATGTAATATCTGATGTTTGTCATAGTATCATTAAAATCATTATAATTTAAAATGACTGGTGAGGGTCACTGTTCTTTAGAAGTATCTGAGGAATCTTTCTCTATTATTGATCAAACCCCTATATTTTCCTTTATGTACATCATAATATAATTTTATTTTATAAGTGTGATTTTGTCTGTCTTGATGGACTAAATAGCTAATATGGATAAGTGAGAAGAGGTATGAGGTAAGAAGAAAATTAAATGTGAAAACCCTGAACACAAAGAAGAAAAAAATCAAAAAGCGTTATCATCAGAAAACATTATGAAAAGCATTAGGAACAAGCTATTCTAGGTGTAATCGTAGCAGCTACGAATAGGTGACATAACAAAGGAAAGCTGTTGTATCCAGAACACATTTTTAACAAAGAAGAAAAATAAGACAGCTTAACTCTATACCGGAATAAACACACTGTGCTATGAGTTATTTCACTGACAACAGTGGTTGGCTGAGATGTGAATACATCACAGGATGTGTGTGTGTGTGTGTGTGTGTGTGTGTGTTGCAAGCTTACGAAGACACATCCTTTCTTAGCTTGGGTGTAAGGATTACACATACGCTGATACATATTCAGATCTCTCTGGCACATCTCTAGCTGGCTTTCCTGATACAGTATCGGAGCATGTGTGCAGATTTTCTTGTCAGAGAGAGCTTGTGAATGTATGGTAGAATTGTTATCTCTGTCCTTGTGTATAATATGTTAATATAATACATGAAAGTGTGAGTTTGTGTGTGGTAAATTTGTTGTGTATGTATATGTAATATGACGCATGTTAGGAAGGGTGCGGAAAGGGTGTTATTATTAGATGAGCAATGAGGCCTAATGTGACAGGAGGTGGTATGAAGTGAGAGGAAATGTCAGCCTTGTTCGCACTTACCCATAATGCAACGTTCTTCTGCAAAGTGACACAGACTCATCTATAATGCACAACAGATTTAACAGTTACTGCTTTCTCTCTATTTCTCTCTCACACATACACACAATCTGTCCCCTGACTACATGTTCTGCTCATTCCTACCTTATATTCCTATTAATGGAAACACTTTTAAGCAAAATTTCAGAACACAAATCAAATCAAAATGAATTAGTAATTTCAATTGCACACGTTATTTTAATTATGATCAAACCTAACAATTAAAACCAAACAACTATAGTCTTGTGTCTCTCTGTGTCACTGAAAACAATAATATGAGATTCAAAACAAGTGTGATTGACAGACCAAGAGAGCGTCCACTTGCCCACGTCCTTTTAAAGTATTAGCAATTTTAGTTTATTCATAGCGGTGGTATCATGTGCATTTCAGTAGCTATTTAACAACGTATATATTTCATTCGCATTTCTCAGAAATGCTATGGTAATTTGTAACAGCATAACCCAGATTTCTTTATTCCTAAAATGACTTACAATAGCTCTCTGTGTGAAATAGTGGAGTATGGATCAGCAAAAATCATTTCTGGAGCAAAAATTATTTCTGCGCTTTTGCAGAAATTAGTATATTTTACACTATGAATAGCTCGCTCAACAAAGAGGGCCAAGTAGTTAAATACGCTCTGGGCTGTTATCATCATTATGAGAACTCTGGGACTAAAAAAAAAAGAGATTGAAGTCGATTTATTTCAGTTGTCCATTAGTAATTTTCCATCTGGACACAAACCCAGCACAGCTGTAAAATCTCCAATCTGGGGCTACATGAGGTGAACTTACTCTGATGATGCAATTCATTGTATTTTAAATAAAAAGACAGAAGAAAAGAGGAATATGAACTAGGATACAGTATGCATCATTGTCATTAATTCCACTATAAACAATGCTTTTCAAATTATACTGACATTATATGCTATTACATATGTGTTTTCTATAAGTGACAAGCAGATAAATCTGGACTTTGAACAAAGGCTTTAATTTAACCATTAAAAAAATATAACTCCAGCTAAAACACTGATTTGAGATTGTTGTTATACAATACCTAAGTTCCCTTTGCAAAAGTTCAAAATAAGGCTAATTATAACATAAACATTGCTAGGTTTTATTTAATATAATGTCCTATAGTATTCAAAAGTAAAACCAAGTATGTTTCTGGCCTATTTAGGGAGAGACCACCTAGCAAACAAACAAAGCCACAGTTTGTTTTATTTCTGTGTTTTTCAGTTTGAAAGCAAATCATTTTTTTGTGTGAGAGGTTCATGCCCCTCTGACATTAATATTAACATTTATGCATGACATGTTAATCTAATTATACTGTATTTGATGTATATGATAATATAAGACAGTTGAAGATGTGCATGGCGGAACTGACCAATCAAAACAAAGATTAGAACAGCATGTGAATGTGAAGCAGAACTGATTGCAGAAAGCGAGCTTACCTAAAAACAATGAGCTGCTGTCCAAACTGTGTGTGCCCACAATAACAGTAAACCTCAATGCAGCTACATTGTGGGGCCCAAACTATGATCTCCATGAGGAAAGCAGCTTTAAAAACAAATATATAATCTTGAAAAACCAATGAATGTTTAAAAGACAATGTAAAAATGCAAAAAGAGTACATAAGGGGTTAGGTCAATGAAACAAGTTTGTGTTTGTGACAATTGTTCAATCAAGCTAAATATACAGTTATATGTGTTGTAAATCAAATTAGCACCTTTCATTTTACTTCATCAAGATATGTATTCATGGCCAAAAACAACAACAATGAAAGTATTTTAAAAGGGAGTATTTGAGATTTTTCAATCTCTTGTCCTTGAAGCACACTTTCCCCAGCACACGATTCATTTCTAACAGCCTCCTGAAAAGCTTTTCCCAAGTGGAATTTAAATGTACAATTAGTCAACCGTTTCTGCTGATTCTAAAGCATGCGGCAATCCTTTTCATCAGCAATTAAGCTGCCAACCTTCTGCACTGGTCAGTCCTAACAAGGTCACTGAAAGGGGTCATGAGGTTAAAACACTCGGAATGTGCAATTACCCTTCCGCAGGGTAAGCGGGAAGAGTGACACTCACATACAGCTGAACATGAGTGAGTGAATGAGAGAATGAAAGAGAGTGAGAAAAAGAGACAGATGTAAAACAGAGTGGAATAATTAGTTTAATGGAAAGGAATTAGAACAGCAGCATTTAGCAGTGGAGAGTAATCGAATTAACTGGCTTCTGAATAATTGTTTCATTCTACATATTTGCTTATTAAATGGATTTGTCATAGCTAATTTAACCGTTCTTTTCTACTACATTGCTCAAATTGTAGTTGCAACTTCACAGTACATGAGGTGTAGCCATTTTCCGGGAAAAAATGGGAATCTTATTTGACCAATTACACAATAACAAAAGAATATAACAGAATAGAGGAATGTGTTAATTACACTTCCTGACTCTGACTCACTCCTTTGGGATTTGTCCCATATTTTGTGCCAAATCCACCCACAAACATTCAAACGTTTTTATTCACAGAATATGTAGCTATGTTTGTGGATATTTTATGGTGAGATCCAGCAAGGTATTTTTGGTGGCTACGAAGTGTTGCATTGTTTCACATTGGCCGGATTCCTTCTGTGCTTATGCCTGTGTCTGACATTGTTCTGCTTACCCCCCCCCCCCTTGCCTCCCTCCCCTGCACAGACAGCACGTGTTTAGTGCGGGAACAGTCAGATGTTACTCCTGCTCACATCTGTGACTTGTAAGCATGAATATTTTTTGAATACCTGACAAGTCTGTTCCTTTCTCTCAATCCAATCCAATTCAATTAAGTTTGTTGACATGACAATTGGAGAATAGTACTGCAAAGAATAGAAGGGTTTATTTCTTGATGAGAATTTAGCCTTGGTTGATTTATAACATTTTAGACCTTAAAATACAATTCATTTGGATGTTACCACATAAAGGACGTTTTTTGGTCACCCAGGACAACATTATTACAGTGTATTTCAGCTCTTCAAATATTTTGGATTTTCTACAGTTCTTAAACGTGTTTGATTTACAAGTTTGATTTTTGGATGACATTTTAACCATATTTTGAGGCCATGAAAAAGTTGTTTGACTCAATGCTTTCCAAGTCAAACCTAAACCACTACAGGCTCTCATCTTAATGCCTAAATTACAGCAGGTGATGCTTGTACAGTTACAACCTCAGATGATACGCCCAGAACCGCCTACAGTCTATTCAGTGACTTTTGGCATAAGGTCAAAGGTTTGGCTACACCAGACTGTGCTGTAGAGACTCTCCTATGTACGTGGACTGGAATCTGTTTTCTTGACTTTGGTTTTGTCCAGACTGAATATCAGTGCCACTCCAGTTCTTGTTCCAGCCTCTGCTGAGGACCTTCTGTTGTGGGTGGTAGAAGCAGCAGGTCATCGAACACCATGAAGTTATTTAAATAAACAGAAGGATCATGAAATCAATTCTGCAACCCAAGGGAATTGTGTGTCATGAGTCATAAGTGTCATGTGATTCCTCAAGTTTAGAGGTCTTGTATTACAGTTAAAGTTTTAGTAGTATTAAATATGAAACATAAAAGCATTTTCTCAGATACAACTGACGATAGAGCTGCGTCAAAGCTGATCAAAGATGAAATAGTTTCATTTTTAAATCATGAATTTAAATGTGCACCTAAAACGAGAATAGTATTATAGCTGATTTGTGCATTTGTGATGCATGTGTGTGATATGCTGTGACACAAAATAAAAGTATACAAACACACTCTTAAGCTGCCCACCCCCTGGAACATCCTTCACATTAGGAGTGTGCCTATGACACCTTGAAATGCTGCTTCCTTAGACAGCTCATTAAGTTTTAGAACATTGCCAGTTAAAATATACATGCCAACTTATGTCGGAATTTTGAATCAAAGCTCCATTTGATACTAGGCGTTTTAAACACAATTCCCAAAAGTCACAATATGTTCCCTAAATGGAAAACCATCCTGGTACTATAGTTCCTAAACCCCTTCTGTTATCAGAGGTTCTTTTGGATCATACCCCACCATAGCGGGAAAGCAGATGCTAAAAACTGTAGGAGTGCTTGGAATTCCTTACGGCAGAATACTGCGTTCTATTCCAGACGCAGCCAAAATTAGTGTTTCAGCTTTCATCAATCCAGCCCACTAGGGAGCGGACATCTGTGTCTTCCCAAACATCCTCTGCTTGAGGAATTTTGAGGGATTTATGAGGTGGAATTTTTGAGCAATGAAAGCCAGGAAGAACATATTCTGACCAAAATCTGTTCTGTCTGCATTCACTCTTGTTGTCTGTGAGTCAAAATTATATCAACACAGTGGAGGCAATTCCAGCTTTTCAAATGAATTATGTAAGAAGATTACAGTCGGTAAACACTTCACACAACAAACGGCGCATTCTCCAGATACTGTACCTCCTTCAGAAACATGACAATGTGTGAAAATGAGATCCATGTTTATCAAGCTGTCAGAGTAACAGAGTAACATTATTCTTATGTTGTAACTGTCTCATCATGTTTGTGTCAGTTCCATAATGAGTAAATATCTTCCATCTGCTCACTTTTCCTATGCAATAATGCTGCAATACAATGTTCACTGAGAGTGGATGAACAGTGTAGAACACATTGACATTTAGATGTTGTCTGATGATGTTCTGCATCTAATGAACCTCACAAACCCCAGATTTCATCACAGGAAGGGCCACAGGAAACACTGTGGGGCAGTGACAGGTAACAGGTTTGGGGTAAAGGGGCATGAGCTTAAAAATTCCAGCTTGTGAATGTCAAATGCATATGTTTGTGTAGACTGGCAGTGAAAAGTACTTTAAAATGTGCTTTTATGACATTTTAATCAAAAGAGGGGCAGTTTTGAAAAACTCTTACAGAATGTATTTCATAATTACTGCACAGTCTACTCAAAGTCTATATCCACTTTTATCTGAGTGGTTTCATCAGGGACCATAACAAGCTTTTTTCTTTATCTGTAACTATTGCTGCTAGGCTGTGTTTCCTGTTGACATCTTGAACATGACTCATTTTTGGGGGGGGGGGGAAATGTCCACCAAATATCTGTCTCTGTTAATGAATGTAGTCTGATGTCTTTGTGAAAGCAATAAGGCTGAGAGGAACTATTCATTACTGTCTGGAGAGATGGAAAGATAGGCTGTTATTCACTTTATGGTATTTTTGAATTAACACATGTACAGCCTGGTTTACTTGGATTTGGTAATGACTAACTACACTTTGAATCTTACATGCGTTCCTTTTCATCTATTCTTTTATTTAAAAGACTGAATAAGAATCAATCATGTCACATGTCCTAACTCACCCCAAAAATATCTCATAAAGGTAATAAGTGCAACCATGACAACAGGCAAAAACTAAATCTGTGTAAAATACTCAGTCCCGCATTATAGTGGCATATGCTAGTTGAACAATTTATATACATATGACATTTTACCAAACACAACCTCTCATGCACATTTGTACCCATTTGTTTGTGCTTGTGAGAATATGGGTTAATTTAAAGATTAATTTAAAACACATGTGCACAGTCATCTGGAAGCAATTTTTCATGCACATAATCACACACATACATACACACAATTATACACACACCCCCATTCGAAAGAGACACAAAGAGGTAGAAGGTGGCCCAAAGTGCAACAAGGCACAAGCAGGTATAATTATACATGACAAGGAAATAAATCCAGTATCACCAGTTCTCAGTTACAGTACAGTGGCGTACAATTGTAATGTGCAGCTATTTGATATAGGTATGTGACTGCAGTGATTACAGCCCTGAGGTTCAAACTCTAGTACAGATGCCCTAATGAGGTAAGGTGGCCCACTGATGTATAAATGCAATCATAAAGATTCATAAATAATGATGCTGGTGGAAGACAAATTCATTAAGTTTGGCAAAACATCACAGGCGTACAGTGATAACAGCACTCTACCATGCAGGATTTAGGAAAAGCCCGTTTTTGGCATGCCGCACGGGTTCCTTTTTTCTTCTTTTGAGCAAATAAAGACTTAGAAATAAAGAAAGAAAGAAAGAAAACTGTTTCAGTCTAGTGTTTGTAAAGTCTTTAAATCTTTACTGAATATACACACAAAAGTATAAGTAAATAAAATGTTCCCCCTTTGAGCAGTCTATACAACATACAAACAGCTGAACAGGGTGCTGATGCAGTAAACCAAATGAGTTTCGGAGGATTTAAGACAATTGGCAAGACGGTCACAGTTATTCCACTCTTGCGCAATGTACTTCCAGGAATGCCGTGACCTCAGAAAAGCACAGGAGGTTAACTCAAGCAAACACTGCGCCTTTCCAACAAAGTTACGGTCACCCTGGAGTTTCCCACATTGGACTTCATCCATAACCAAAACAACCGCCTCTTCACAAATCAAAACCCCCACCGAGTTATGGGCAGGTCAGGGCTCATAAATAAATTCCTCGTACACATGTGTGCATACACACAGACTCAAACAGGAGAGAGACAGTCTCACTCCCACACAGATTCAAGAGAAGATCTAAAGGAGATCAGGAACTACTTTTGAGGATCACACTGCCTTGCTAAACTGCCATTCAGGATATGACAACAATTACTGGTCAAGAGAATTCTGCATTAAAATTGCACTTTTACCATCTTAATCAGTTTCAGCCTGGATCTGATTCTACAAAGAGAGACCTGTGTTTATTTTTACCTTGAACTGTTGCACAAATTACTGAAAACAAGGTCTTCACTTCTTTAGCTGTGAGTATATTATTATTTTTTCTGAGCTGATGAAATTTACGAACATGCTGATTCTACATTTTGTCTTTTTTTGCTTTTTCCTGACCTTTCCTGACCCTCAGTTTACTTTTCAATATATGAATTGTTGAACTTTAAGAGGAGCAAATTAAACCATGAATTATCTGGTGCAGCCACATATACAGTGTGAAGAACATAATTAAATGTGATTACACCATCACAGTCTGTGGTGGCCAAAAAAACAAGCCTTTAAATCACTTGAACTGCTCATCTGCAGCCACAGAGCTTGCAGGTATTAGGATAAACTGATATGCACTTTTTATAGGCATTAATAAAAAGATAAAACAGTAAAACACTTTACAGTAAGGTTAATAAATTGCTTTACATTAGTTAATGCTTTATGTACCATAAACTAAAAATGAACAAGAATTCTTTACAGCATTTATTAATCTGGGTTAATGTTAATTTATAAATATGCTATTGTTCATTGTTAATTCATGTTCATTTATAATACATTCACTAATGCTGATTTATAACATTTTACATGTGAAAAATGTATTTCTATATGTAGCAGTTAACACAGGCTATTAATAAACTGTGCCTGCTGTCCTCTCTTCATATTTTAGAAATGAAGTCAGACTCAGTTGCAATGGCGGCTCTACCTGCCAAGACTCAAAAACAGGAGACTGTGTGTATTTTCGGGACAGGTGACTTTGGACGATCATTGGGGTTTCGTTTGCTCCAGTCGGGGTACAATGTTGTATATGGTTCCCGACACCCTAAAGACTCTCAACTGCTACCTAAGGGTGCAAAGGTCATTGCTCATGCAGACGCAGCCCACGAAGCGCAGGTGATATTTGTGGCTGTACAGAGGGAGCACTATGGATTTTTAAGTTCACTAGCCTGTGATCTTGAGGGAAAAGTACTGGTGGATGTCAGCAATAATCTTAGAAGGGGCATTTACCCAGAATCCAATGCAGAGTACCTGAGCACGCTGGTTCCAGGGGCGACTGTGGTCAAAGCCTTCAATACCATTTCAGCCTGGGCCCTGCAGTCCGGAGGACTGGATGCGAACAGACAGGTAAGCGTGCATGCTTTCGTAAACATACAAAAATAAACGCACGTTAAAGTGTTTTGCACAAACAAAGCAATCCAGCTGCACTCTACTCTACAGCCTGATCCAACCTACATTTTCACTGCGAATTACAAGTGAGCCTCAAATCAAAGAGCTGTAAAAATAGCACGAGAAATATGAAGACAGAAAGTAACCAGGGAAATTCTCATGTATCAATCCCAACATTTTGTAATTTTTTTAATCATTTAAACAACAAAGCAAGAGACACTGTTAGGACAGAAAACTGTTTAAAATTAAATGAATCAAAACGCACTGCTAACAGCTTAACACTGTTTACCACCAAACAGACAAGCAGTCTTCTGTGTATATAGTACGAAGAGTAAGTACTATATACTATATTAAGAGTATATAGGACAGTCCTTAAAGTACATAAAAACAAACAACACTTCTGTGTTCGTAAACAACCTCTGCACTTCGTATTTACTCTACTCAATGTCCTCTCAGATACAATCATAAAATACAAACTATAACGTTCGATATAAACGTGTACACGAACAACATGAGAATACACACGTTCTGTAGAAGTTCCTGAATGTATGTCATAACGCTCCATTAGCTGCACATTCCCTGTGGAATGAGGCCACCTCCTTCTTGTTAGCTAAGTAGAAACATTTTAGTTTGAAACTCACAGGTGGTGGTTAAAAAAATGGCCAGATGGAATCGAAGCTCTCGCAAACTATTATTATCATCATCGCTCTGTTAGTGCGTATGTTATCTGTCACGCTTACGTGTGTCGGAAAGTGTGTGTCTAAATAAAAATCTGCCGAGCAGTGTATTTGTCATGATTTCTTGTTTTGGTTATAATTTCTTGTTTTATTCCCTAAAGACCGAGACACACAAATGGGAGCGTTCTGGCTTATACTGCACATTACCATGCAGTAAATTCAATTCCCAAAGCGTATTTAACCACTGTACAAATCTATTACAGGAATGTTTTGCAGGTCAATTAAAGATGGCAACTTGTTAGAATAAGTAAAAATCAACCTTGGCTTGTTGCAGAGGAGTATTGTTTGTTATTGGCAAAGCTAACACTTTAGATTGATAAATGAGAACTTTATGGATACCGTGTTGTAATTGGGGTTGATTGGTACTCCGAAAAGGACACTATAAAGTATGCACAATAAATATAGGACAATAAGACACACAATTAAAATAAGGCACACAATTCACACAACACACCAAATACACTAATAATAAATATATTTGCACAACATCCACAGGGATCACAAAATGTATTGATTGCATGTACCTAATAAAACCAGAACTTTTGAGGAAGCAAGAACAGTAGAAATACAATTACACAGAAACTTTCTGCAAGTGTGTATGATTCTACATGGTGCGAAAAAAAAAAATTCATTTTTATTTCTAATGCACATTATATTTCTAAATTACATTCTGTTTGTTTTATTCATTTAATAAGGTGTTTATCTGTGGAGACCAGGCTGATGCTAAACAACTGGTGGTGAGCATTGCTCAGGGTCTTGGTTTTACAGCCCTGGACAAAGGCTCCCTTAGAGCAGCTGCAGAGCTGGAAGATCTCCCCCTACAACTCTTCCCTCTCTGGAGACTTCCTCTTCGTATCACCATCGGCTTAACTGCTTTTATTTTTTTCTACGCGCTCACGAGAGATGTTATCTATGAGCGTGTCACCAACGGTAAAGACGTTGCTTTCCGGATCATGATCTCACTAGCCAATAAGGTCTTTCCGATTGTCTCCTTGGTGATGCTAGCCCTCTGTTACCTACCGGGTGCATTGGCTGGATTCCTGCAGCTTTATAACGGCACAAAGTACTGCCGCTTCCCTGATTGGCTGGATCGCTGGATGCTGTGCAGGAAGCAACTGGGACTTTTAGCGTTGGCTTTTGGTTTTCTACACGCTATCTACACCTTGGTTAAACCCATCAGGTATTATGTAAGCTACAGGATGAATGCCTACACAATATCACTGGTGAGTTTTAATACTTTTTAAATATCTAATGCATGCTTATGCTAATATGGCTTCCCAGTTTGTTTGTTCACACTAATGTCTTTGCATGTCTTTTGTTTTTCATGCAACGCAAAAGAAGAAATTTCAAGCTGCTGTTTTCCAAACAACAACAATTCATAATGACCACGTCTGTCAAGCTTCACAAATTACAAAATAGCATTTAAAAAACATGTATATCCCGTGCTTTATTTAGGGTCTTCTGAAGACACACAATAACTCAGTGTAAGAAAGAAACACAAGACGTGTGACATTTTAAGGGTGTCAGAACTTGACAGATGTGGTCACGATAAAATTTACATGGAAGATCTTAAAAAAATCTCCTTATGTATTCCAGAGACAAAATAACACCATACAGGTTTACAACAACATGAGCATTAGTCAATAATAACAAAATGTTTATGTTTGTGGTAATTTAAAGATGCATACTAACGTACAATACAGCCAATATATAAACTTATTCAGCTGGACATATGTGCGCACAACATCATTACACAAGCACAAATACAAAGTAAGGAGAAAGTGACTAAAAAGACACAAAACATAATTAAAGACATTTTAGCACTGGTTAATTAAAGTCCATGCTGTTTTTGCAGGTTAAGGATAACGTAACCTTTGAGTTTGACAACACAGCAGCCTGGCGTTATGATGCCTACTATTCCATGGGAATTCTCGGATTTGGGCTTTTTGTCCTATTAGGAATCACATCCCTTCCATCTGTAAGCAACTCCCTGAACTGGCGAGAGTTCATATTTATACAGGTATTACTTATTGTGCATCAATTTAAATTGGCACTGGCAGGTATATTGGTAATTCGTTTATAAATGATAAAGCATTATTCTTATATATGTGGACTATATTGGTTATCCCTATATTGCTTTTCCTCTGTGCTGGGAACTGAAAGACTATTACATAATCAGATTTAGGTCTATAATCACATTACATATCAGAACAAGGGACTCCAGTAGGAGTTTAAAGTTACAATGTTAACTTTTCCATGAAACTCTGAGAACACTCATGGAGGGCTAGTTAGGAAGCTATCTCGTGACCATACACTTATAATCATGTTTTTCAAACTTTCTCCTCCCCATACAGTCTAAACTGGGCTACATCACCCTGCTGCTCTGCACCCTTCACACCTTCCTGTATGGCTGGGACAGATTTCTGAAACCATATAGGTGGGGGATGCCTCCTGCGTACGTGTTGTCTCTGGTGGTCCCCTGTGTGGTTCTGATATTAAAGCTGATCCTGATCACTCCCTGCGTGGACCACAAAGTCACTCGGATTCGGCAAGGCTGGGAACGACAGAGCAAGATGTCAACAAAGACTAGCCAACCGCTAATGGCCTAGCAGCTTTTATATAAACTGTGTTTGAGCTGCTGTAAGCTCTATTATTGCACCTGAACTTGAGGTTTGGGCTAGCTGGAACGCTGCCTGTTGGGATGATACGGCTTGCATTGCTAGCACTTTGGTCACGATCTGATAGAGAGCTAGAGAGGGTATCGCTACTTGCTGGTGAACAGCAGTTCTCAGTTACAGTTAACAGACTCTTCGGCGCTGCTGATCTCACATTAATCCATATAGCCGACAAATTCCATTTAAAAACTGTTTATTACAAAGTAGTTTCATACGCTTACACATTTTATGACCACAGATTCATAGCACGTTACATCATAATCCATATCAGCTAGGTTCATGTAAGAAACCTTCTCTCCTCTTTAAAGAACACAACGCTAGTCGAGGTGAGGATTTGTCACGTGCACAATTATTAGAGCACACTCTTCTGTATTGTGTAAAGCACTTTTACTTGTCTTTTTATTACCTGTTCCTCTGAAGAACCTCCCAGTGGGCTTTTCCCTTTAGATATTATCGATCCAAAACTGAGCAGCAACTTCCTTTTTGATCTGTTTTTGGCTCTGGCTTTTCCTGGCTGCAGGAAAGCTCATCACTCTCTCTCTGTGAAGTATAAAGGACCTGTCAATCACAACAGCATTCTGGTGCCCGCGCTCGTGGATGGATCTTTCTGTATAGTGCTTTTATGAAGAATCACCGGCTTTAGAACCTAAATAGCAAGGCACATTTTGTGCTGAATGTTACTGAAAGCAACGTGCGTACACTGTTGAAGAAAAATGAATAACTTCACTTATTCTGAACACAAAGAATTCTGAGCTTTTTTTATCATAAATATTGGATATTTACTCTGATTGTGATATTATTTTTGTATTACTTGATATTAAATGTGAATCTCCGGAATGCAATAAAGACATATATCAGTCTGATATTTATATTTTTATTAGGGTTTACAATAATAACTCGTATGGATGAATGTTCGGAAGGGCATAGATTGTTATTGCATTGTATTATTATTAATATTGTACAAACCAATGCAGTGAGTCTTATTATGTACACATAAATTTATGCATCAAACTGTTTTGAATGTTTTAACACAGATATTATTATTTATCATTTACATTGAGATTGTAGTCTGAGTGTGTATTGTGCTTATTACTAACTGCTCCTTCATTTACAATAATCTGAAATCACCGGGCCATTTTCTGCACACACGCTGTAAGAACATCTGTACACAATTATTAGTCAATGAGACTCATTGTGATGGATATTCTAATCTATCTTAAATTCCATTAAATAGCTGTTATCTATGGCCTGGCATTCAAAACAGATTTAGAATTTAATTATTAATAAAATCCCATTATCATTACCATTTAAAGATTTTAAATAAAGATATTAATAATTAAAGTAAAATAATTAACCCACCATTTAGATATTTTGGTTACTTTTATTTAGAATACTTTGGTCGTTGATCCTGCAGGATACCTGTAGGCAAATATACTGTATATAAGTATATGTGTGTATTCGTATATGAGTTAGAAAGCTCATAATGTTATGTCTATTGACATTGGCAGTGTTGAAAGGAAGTCTCCAGAGATCTTCCAACTCACTAATCTGAGGCAGTGAAACCAATATTTTGGGCCATGTTCATCACTAGATGTTTGGCATCAGTTTGGTGAGATCAATACCTGACCAGAAGAAGCCATGATAAAACTGTATAGACTGCAGTTAATTTACCATCAAACATTTGGCTTTATTTTCAGTAGGGTCAACAAGGTAAGTGGTTTTCAAAGTACTGCTTTTTCACAAAAAAATACGTCTTTTTGAATTATTTAAGCTTAAGAAACAGGATATCGAGTGTCTCCTTGAATAAAACAGTGTGCCCAAATAGAAGCCTTTTGGGGCTGTGATCAACACACACACAGTTTGGTTGTTGTGGCCTCACCACAGACATCTCTCAGATGATAGAAAATATCATCATAGAGGGAAATGATGAAATGCTGTTTGGGTTACATCTCAAAGGTAGTGAAGATTCAGTGTGTGTCTGTGTATCCTATGTGTATTTCCTCAAACAATCGTCTCCTCGCTTTTGCAGAATAAAGCTGAATACAAACCCCCACATACAAACCCCACACACACACTTTTTTCTGCATTGCTCTCTCTCTCACACACACACACGTTATTCCATCACGCATTTCTGTGATCTTATCTGGATTCCATGCTGCAGGCATGTCTATGTTTCATGTGATGGGTTTTCAAAAATTCTACTTCCCAATTTCTCTCTCTCTCTCTCTTTGCTGTCTCTTTAATTTTTGATAATCAAACGCGACATTGACCTGAGACTGTAAAGAAAATGTGACTGAAAATGTTCCTAAAAATTTTAGAAGTTCATAATCATCCAAAAGGTAATTTTTCCTCCAAATTATGTCCTCCAAACACTGAAACTGAAGGACACCAATAGTGTAAAGAGGTTTATTATATGTCATTTTGGGACTAAACAGAAACAGAACTCATTTATCAAATCTAAAGTCATTTGGCCAATAGAAAACTATTTTCAATCAACGATCGCAGACTTTGGAGCAAAGAGCAGGAGTATGTGTGGGAAATCAGCTGGGATGTCATAATACATTTCTGAATTGCTTTTAATCTCATCTTTTCTCAATAATGCACACACCCACATACTGCTGGTTATATAATGGATTCCTATCCAAAAGTTATAATTTGTTTTGTTAAACTAGTTTCTCCAGGCTATTTATAAATGTCAGTGTCTGTGTTTAGAGTGAAGTATTGAAAGCTTTGAGACAGGTATTCTGTATTGAATTCTGGAAACACAACATGCACCAAAGAGCTAAAAAAATCTATATCGTTGATGATGCACTGCTACAAAAACAACCTGTGCTGCCTGAGCAGACTCTGCATGGGTCATCACATTTGACCTTTAAGGCAACAGAGTTGAGCTTCCGGACACTCAGGAACCATAAACGACATCATAACCTGCCTAGAACAAAGGACAAACCCCCAAAAAAGTGACGATAGTCCCCAGTCCAAGTGCCCTGCACTCATGAACCCTGAACATTACATCACATCATTAAAATTATTACATAATCTCAAAGAAACTGTGTATTAAAGGTGGTATGATTCAGTAGCTTCCTCTGTTCTTATTTTGGTGTTGATGTGTTTTTACACATCAGCAGTGCGTGTTATAAGATTGCAGGATGTAGGGCATTAGATCCAACTCAAAAAAACTCAGTGATTCATCAGTCTTTAAAATCATGAACAACCCTGTAACTACATAGTTTTGATAAGAGGGTACAGGTCTGTCACACACATAAGTGCTCAGATAGACATCTATTTATTCACTTCCTGTGGTGCATTGCTGGGCAAATATCCTCTGCAATAAAGCTAATGAGTGTTTCAAACTGAGTATTTTCTAAGAACATGATGCATGAACAAAACAAGTTGCAAGAACAACCTCAAGAGAAGACAGTTTTAAAACAATTTCAGAAACTTTCACAGTAACATTTTTACATTTAAGAAACATTCCGAACAGCATTTTCAGTAAGTAGGAGATTATCATTAAATCAAGATAATTTAAATTGTCATTTGTTTTTGCAAACTACTGTACAAATTAATCACTACAACTAAAGCCAATCATTAAGGGAAACTGCCAAAATTAGGGTAGGCCTAGGTATTTATACTTAAATATTAAAAAATAAGAAAACAAAAACAGACCGGAACAATATGACAATCTGTCACCGATCTATCACAATCCATTTATATTTAATTTTTTTCATATACAAGGTGCTGTTTACCAGCAAAATTTTGAAAGCTGTTACCTTTGACAATTTGACCAGCTAACAACAATCAATAGATATTATTATTAGCATTTATTTTCAGTGAATTTGACACACTGCTTCCAAAGGACAGAGATTCCCCGTCTCGATGTATTTAAATCGGGGGGCATTTGTGGCCTACTGGTTAGTGAGTTGGGCTAGTAATCAGAAGGTTGCTGGTTCGATTCCAGTACTGGGGGGTTGCAACTGAAGTGGACTTAAACAAGGCACCTAACTCCCAATTGCTCCCCGGGTGCAGTAACGTGCCCACTGCTCCGGGTGTGTGTGTGTGTGTGTGTGTTCACTCCTCACCAGTGATGGGTTAAATGCAGAGGTCACATTTCAGGTATGGGTTACCATATTCTGACGAATAGGTCACTTTCATTCATTTATTTATTTTCAAATAATTTCTTAAAAAGAAGTTCTTAATTTTAAGAAAGGAATTTCTTAAAAGGAGTATTTCCTTCATCGTGTTCCCCTGTTAAGTGCCCAGTAGCCAGGGTCAAGAGCTGTACGCCTCCATGCTCAGTCGCCAGTCAAATAGCCTGTCCTGCGAGAGCACGGAGCTGACAACATCAAAGATCCCTGTGTTACCACGGCAACATGACACCTAGCCCTCATTACCGCATCTTCATATTTAATAGAGCCCCTTTTCCGCCTTTTCACTCAGAAACAAAACTCCCGATGCATTATTAAGCACTCATCTATAATATATGTGCACAAGCGGCGCTATATGACAGTTTTTCACAGCAGACATCCAGCAGTTTCACCCCATCATCCCCTGATACTCCCAGATAGAACTTCTCTAACGCTCCAGGCCAAATCTCTTCTCATTTATTGGAGTGTCCCTTCGCAAAATCTAATTGAATGTGAAGTTTTATAGTATCATGCCTGCACCAAGACAAAGAATGTGTTAGACAGTGTTAAGACGAGGTTACAAAATGACTAATGTCTCTGTTCTGCACTAACAGAGCAAATACTGTACAGAAATCCCCTTGCGGAACAGAATATGCAAAGGAAAAAATACAAAATACAAAAAGAAAAAATTGTATTAACTGTAAATAATACATCTAGATTTAATCAAATACATATCAAATAGTGCATAATCAAAAATGAATGTCAAACATCCTTAGCCAAATACACAAGTTACCATAATGCAGATCAAACAGCCTCTTAAATACAAACATTTAATGTTTTTAATTTATTTATTCATTGTTTTGTTTCATCAAATCTTCTTGAATTCTGGAATTTCTTTTAGATTTTCCATAAATTCCTTAAAACATATCCGCCCAATTATCCGCACAGCCTAGTATAACAGCCTAGACAAAATTCATATTTCATCTGGAATTTCATACAGACACACACCTTCTCAAACACAGTGGGAGTCTCACATAAACAATAATATTCTTCATTCACTGTTTACGGTTTATTATCCAGTTTTGGACTCCGCACGACAGGAAGCAACATTTGTTCCGCTGTGATCAGAGTCACGCTCACTTCAAAGGCGCACACGTTTTTCAACTTTCAGATACACAAATGACATATCTGTGTATCAAAGCATCTGACACGCTTACATGTTGTGTTTACAGCCTCTCCAAACAGGGAGGGAGGAAGGGATTTCAAAGCTTTCATCAGCTATGATGTGGCCGCGCGGCTTCACACCATCATTTAAATCCAGTTTACTGGCAAGATAACACTCTTTTTTACACTATTTAGCCTACAGTCTTTTATTTAGAGGTTTAATTTATCTCAAATTTCCCCATTTAGGATGTAATGCATTTTCTCCGACCTGCTTGTGAAGTTTGATATACAGTAGAACTACACATCAAACCGGACTCATATGAGGATTTACTGCATTATCAGCCAGTTGTGTTACGATTACATTTCTGAATTTATTACTGCCACACACAGACAGACTGAATGCATTTATACATGATCACAATTAAGAGTAAACAATGCATTGTGCTCTGATGTTGATTGTTGATTTTAGTGCACAATGAACAGAAAACAATTGTTATTAAAACTACAATTGTGTTAGTAAAACTATGTTTTCCATGTTTGCACATACAATATATGCCTCAAACAAATACTGGAATTCAAAGTATATACATATTTTCCACATATATAAACTATAACTTTATACATGGGCTTATATATGACAATAAATCTGATTTGCATATGGGGCTACTTGCAGTACTACAGTACTTTTGCTTTACTTTTGCTGTGCGGCAACGCCCTGCTTACTGTATGTACCCTTTATGTTTGTAGTGTGAAACAGAATTACTGAGGTAAAAAAGAACAAATATATTCCCTTTGTTCCTCACACATACAGCAACAATCCACTCGGTTTCTTGAGGTTTAGTACTGACCCCCGGCTGCTGTAAATCATTTATAACAACCTAGGGGTTTAGGGTAAAGAGCTTTTATGATCACACGCTGGCCTGAAAGTTAAAAGGCAAAACCTTCTTCTTTCCTCTCGCACAGACATACACATAAACACGGCACAACAGAGCTCGTAATCTCCGAGCATCAGTTATCAAAGGCAAAAGTCAAAGCCCAGCAGCATGGCTCTCACATCCGTAGGAATTAGAAGTCTCTGCTTTACATCTCTGACAATGTTTACTTATGTATCATTACACTGAATTATTATACCAAATATCAAAGGCTATAAACTTTCAACTATAATCTTTGATATATTATCTATTATATTATATTTGAGTTCGGCCACACTAGTTATCAGCGCCCAGATGGTCAACATCATTGAGCCTATGTGTGAAGCAATTTAAAAAAGCAAATACATGCACCATATATCTTTTGATAAGCAGAGAAAACTTGGTTTAACTTGGTTTGTCTTTCTCTTATGAATATCAATATTGATGCTTGTGCGTCCATGGGTGAGTGTGTGTGTGTTCAGCAGGATCTCGTTCTGAATTTGAAGCAGAATATAAATGTGAATATCCCAAAAGTGTTTAAACATATTATCTAACATTCAACATATCAGTAATTTCTAAAAACATAAGATGATATTAATAATCAATGCCCCTATAAATAACTGCATATGTAAAAATGTAATTATATGTATAGATTTAACTTTCAATTTATGGAAAATGGTAAAATAATATATTCTTAAAAAGCCTTAACTTACTTTGCAACATGGAGCTAAACAGCATGAAGCAGACTTGGAAACCCTAAGCAGAAATCTGGTCTTTCCTATTTTTGTTGTGTCTGACTACAGAGATTCCTGTTACTTCCTGTTTCCTGTTCCTAACCCTAAATCCTCGGAATTCCGATTCAACATCCTGGCACGGCCAACTCATATGCAATTCATATGCATACTCATGCATGACACAGGAACAGCTTAATTCAGAATTTGCTATTCTCATGTCTAACGGCTCTCTCTGCCCTTGTCTTCTCTTCCGTTTTTCCCAATGTTGAGATGTCCACTGGCAGCATGTTTGTATTTATTCCACCTTGAACCATCTCTGCTGTCCTTCTCATTTTTTTCAGATTATCCCCCCACTGTCATCAGCTCAGGGTTACGGATGTCAGTCAGGCTTTTGGAACATTTTCTCCAAGCCTTATCGCTTTCTCCTCCTCTCGCCCTCCCTCTGTCTCTCTCTTTCATTTGAAGAGCAGGCCTTATCCATTTCAGACATCTTATTTTCTCCGGGGAAAGACATTGTCCTCTGCCCCACACCCAGCCAAACTCATGTCTGGCTCTTATCTGCTACCTTTCTTTCACCCAAGGTTATCACAATGCATCACAACCCCCAGGTTTCCCCTTCTCATTCTATTTCAAAAAAGCGTCAATTTTCCATAAATCTTCTGCTGCTCAATATTGCAACATTTTGCCCTTTCCCAAAACAAAAAACGCAATATGGAGATGACACCCGCGGTGATGGTGTCTTTAAACCAGAAATTGTTGTTCCATCGGTCTACATCAGCGTGAAGAACTGAGAGTAACAATGATTGGACAATAACTGAACATGTGGAATCATTTGTGTGTGTGTTGTTAAAGATATACCTGTGTAGTCCAGAGCCCAATCTCTTCCTCTGCACAGTCACTTAGTGCTGTAAACGTACACTGTGCGACATCTCCGTTCAAAGATTACCCCAATCTTTCTGTCCTCATACCTATCCTGTACACTACCTGTACTTTATCTCTTTGTAATTCCCTGTTATTTGTCTATTTTTATTCTCCATGTGCTTCTATTTCAGAATGCTCGTCTCGTGGTTACTAAATACTGCGTCAGCTGCAGCTTCAACTAGAGCCTCACGTATGACAGCTACCAGCTGCAACACTCTGCCTGCCCCGATAACACAGCATCAGACCAGGCATCATACTTTTTCCCGCACACTGCATCCCTGCAGTCAATTATGGATGGACTGATAAGACTGCCAAATGTCATCCTTACAGTTTAATGCATATAATAGCATATAGCTTTAATCGTGCATTACAGAGCATTGTTGGTCTGTTTAATGATCACACGATTTGTGTTATACTATACATATCATAAAGCTACATATTTTTGTCATATGGACAATAATTGGTTGCCATACAAGGACAGGTTGCCCTAGCTGAGTCTGACTGTTCTCAAGGTTTTTGATTCAAATATCACACTACAATCATCTTTAGGTTGCTGGCCAAAGGCTTAAAAACACAAAATTAAATTTGAGTGAAGTTGTTCACTAGGGCCCAAAAGCCGCTTTGAAACATGCTGTACAAACAAACTATACAATAAAACCATGACTTGATTTGACTTTTTAAAAGCGTGCTAAGCTTTGATGAATCTGTATGTGATGATTCTTCTGCCATTTACAAATGTTGCTTGTCAGATACGATAAGTCTTGTTTGATTTAAGCCTGCTGAGATTCTGCACAAAAGCCGAGGAAAACTGTGTGCCATCAGCTGACTTTATGTCAGACTATCAGTACATTGTAGCTAAAGTCGGGTGCACGCTGGGCGATTTTTTCTTTCTCTGTCCTTCATGATTGTTGCTTGTCAAATTGTACGAACTGAGCCTAGTACAATCTTCAAAGATCATAATGTCAGGGCAGACTGCACGACATCAGTCGCCTTATATGTTATATTGCTTTCCTGTAGCTCAGTGGTTAGAGCATGGCGTTAACAACGGCAAGGTCATGGGTTCGATCCCAGGGATTGCACATACTCAATGTATAGCGTCTGCCAAATGCCTAAATGTAAATGTAATATGTCAGACTGTACGATACGTGTTTTAGCTTTAAGACTTTGGTCACGATTGACAGTGCTGACAAGCTAGCTCTCCGTCTCTTTCACACACACGCACACACACACACACACCTAATTTATTAAAGGCTGCGCTCCTGTTTGTTCTTCATTGGATAGTCATCATAGAAGCATAAGGATAAGACACATCATAAAGGCAATTAATCGCCCATTGATGAGATTGTCATACTAAGTGATCAAAGACAATATGCACAGAAGACTCCACTCTCTAAATCTTTGAAATTGCACATTGTTGTGCAACAGGTCATCCCGGGTCATCTTGCTTGTGCACAGACAAGCAGACAAGCAGATCATAGGAATCCTTAATGGCTGTGAAATGTGCCTGAGAAAGTTAAGAGGGATTAAAAACATGCACATGACAACCACACACACAGGTAGTCTCACAGGTCCTGGTCCTCAGCCTGTTCACCTGGTCTTCACACTGTCCTCGTCTTTCTCAGTCCTCTCAGACTTATTTTATTTCAAACTCTTCTTTTCTCTTCTTTTTATAGGAATGAAGATGAAGGTCATGTCTCTAACGTCTCTTTAACCTGTTTGAAAAAGGATGTGTGTGATGTTTGTGTATATGGTTTGGCACACACACACACACGTGTTTGTGTATAAATATGTGGTTGTATAATGACGTGTTGAATGACGTGTGTATAACAATGTAAACATGGTTTATGGGGGCACTTCCTGTGTCCTCATAAACCAAATCAATTAAAAAACATACTAATTGGTGATTTTTTGTTAATTAAAAAAATGCCAAAGGTTTTCTGTGAGGGTTAGGTTTAGGGGATAGAATTTACAGTTTGTACAATATAAAAACCATTACAGCAATGGAGAGTCCTCATAAACCACATATGCTAATGTGTGTGAGATTTACATTTACGCATTCGGCAGACACTTTTATCCAAAGTGATTTACAGTTCATTCAAGTTTTGTCAGTGCATGTGCTCCCGGGGACACGAACCCATGACCTTTGTGTTGTCAGCGCAACGCTCTACCAGCTGAGCTACAGGAACACATAACGATAGCGAGAGCTCTTCCACTCTGTAATCACACACCTCTTTGGTGTAATCCGCATTTCTCAGGCAGCACAACAAACCAGATTTAACAGATTTATAAAAACTCGTCTTGTGAGTGCAAGACTGCTGGTGTGGTGACAAAGAGGTCAGGTGTGCACGCTGCATTTTTTGGATAAAAGTTGGCTAGGGTACAGTGGTAAGGTCACAGTGAGGTCGCAAAATGTCTGGATGCTTAAAGCGGATTTTGTTCTTAAGATTCTGAAAGGTTTCAGTCCGGCCAATCGAATGAAATTGGTTTCAAAAATGGTTGCAAAACAAGAATGGAATCCACAATTGTGCACAGAATGTCCTTCCAGAACACATTCTGTTCCACTGTCACTGTGGTGAAAGCCAAACATGAATTCAAAACAAGCACATTTTCAAACCATTTTCTATGGTGTATTTCAAAGTCTAAGACAACATTGAACATCTGGGATTCAAAATCTAAAAGGTTTACATTTATTTTAGGTATGAATTAGATTCTGAACAATGAAATACGATTCTCTACTATTTGTAGTTTACCATTTGTAGTACAACAGTACTATATGTTACTATTTGTATCCCATTTTGGGCCAGTTTGTGACATTGACAATGTTAACTCCCTTGTTCAAAAGGTCACATTTCCTTGTTTCCATTGAAGCACAGAAGATGCTTTCTGGAACATTCCAATCATGCTGGGATAAAATGAATCTGTGTGTGCAGCTAATGCCAGATTGAGTGCATGCTGTCATTAAAGCAAAAGGGGACATATTTTTATAATTCAACATTTTACTTTAATTGTTATGCTGGTGATACACTTCATAGTGCAAATTTGAATAAAAACAGAATGCAAAACAAAACTTTTTCACTGGTGCTCTCAGACCTCTAAATATTTTTAGACAATCTCAAAACACAAGATACGTATAAAATAAGGGCGCTGCTTCAAAAATGTATTTTTCTGTTTTTAAATTAGATATGAATTCTGATGAAATACAAGTGATCTTTTTCATTACTGATTCCATTTGAATCTATTTATAACCTAGTTAAGCAGAACTCCTGGTTGAATAAAGAAATGAATCATGAGGAACAGTTGTGCTGAAAATGAGTTATCATGAGTGATCATTAGAACTGACCCACTTGAAATCTGGAATAACATCACAGAATCACAGTTTGATGTATTAATACAGAGTTCCTGTCAGTGATTCAATAATTACATAATTACTCTCTCAAACTCCTGTGACCTTCATTAGAAACAGCTGCTGAAAAACAACAGACGTGGACGACCGTAAATATGTTCCAGAAGTAATAAAAGGCAGATAATAGTATTATTTAAATGTTTTGACCGACAAGTGGCGCTGTCGTCAAAAGACCCATTTTACAATCATGTCATAATGGAACTTGCAAACAGCAGACAGACAGAAGAAACAGACAGCAAGACAGCAGAGAAGGTGAGAGAACAACAATCTTACAGTTAGAGAGGTGGTGATACAACAATACAACAGGGAGAGTGAGTGGAAAAAAAGAGAGAGGTAAAGAACATGAATAAAAAAATGAAGTTCGGTTCACTCCACTGGAGATGTATACATTGCTTTCACATTGCCCAGGAAAAGCAATCTGGGGGTGTGAGAGTGTGTTTGGTCACCATAACCATAAGGACAATATAAATAAATAAATGTATATTGTCCTTTTGGTATATATATATAGCTGTGTAGCTTTATTTAGTTAGTATGTAAACGTGTTGATAAAACTAATCGAAGTAATCGAAGTTGCTTCCTGTCCTCATTTGTAAGTCGCTTTGGATAAAAGTGTCAGCTAAATGACTAAATGTAAATGTAAACTACTACTTAGCTTATGATCACCAGAAGCTCTCCTCACATTTACACAGCATTTTTTTATTCTAAGCGAGTTATTTTAATTTAATTTAAGGCATGACATGCAGAGGTCAATGGGCTAATATTAAGTGTGCACCCAGCCTGTCTCCAGGGGTAAAATACTCTTAAAGAGATTTGTGTGTTTCATTGATGGTTCACTTTTAAGCCTTATATAGATTTACCCCCTCAGTTAAACCCAGACGACAGACTGCCTTCAGTTTGAACCCGGCTCTAAGTCTCGATTTATAAACAGATCTTCAACGCGTAACCCACTCCATTTCTGAAGTATAAATCTGCAATAAAAATCAAACTGGGCGCCTGTACTAAGTTACTTAGAGAGGGTTATGAACTCTCCGCTCAATACTGTTAAATTATTACGCGTGTGATTGACAGGTACTTAACTTCACTTAACCCTTCGACTAACTACCCCTTCTCACTGTTTAACAAGACATTTAAATTTTATAGTTAGACAGCATGGAACATACATGAGTTTTAAAAGGTCATTAAAATACGTCTTCCTTCAGACATTATACAGATTGTATCTCAAGGGATGGTGATATAATGGTTAAGCTGTCTTGAGGCACCTTGAGGAACACATCAGAAGATAACGTTCAGTCTACGCAAATTACATCTGACTTCACTTACCGTGAAGCATGTCAAAGTTCTGATGTGTGCATTAAAGATCATATAAAGGGGGGGGGGCTGCACCTCTGTATCGTTAATGTAAATCAGACCATTAACCAGATGAGCATATACACTGAGGAGAGCTGACGGATCAAAGCATAAATCACAGAATAAAGGCCCTACCACTGACTGTATCTCCCTCTTCTCCTTGTTTCTCACTTTTCCTCTCACTTTTCGAATAAAGTGGCACTTTATTGAGGCAGTTTCCGAAACCGCTTTACATTGCACTACCCCTAAAAGTTTACACTCTACATTCACCTCTGTCTGACCCTTCTTATTTAAGAAAAAGCATTTCACTTGCCCTTTTCTCTTAAATCCAATACAACAAGCAACAGCCTTGTTGTACACAAGCAATGAAACAGAACCTTTTTCTTTCTCTGTTGTCTGTCGCATGGCTTGCTTTGAGAGGAAAGCTAGCAAGATTTACTGTTCTTTCACACAAAACTCAAAATGGCTCCCTTCACAAACCTACAAACCACTTTAGACCTGAACTTTCTTAAGAGGCTGAATGCTGTCATACTATAGCATCTAAGCTAAAAACATATATTCTAAACAGCATTGTGCTCATAGCTGCAGAATTATTCTGGATGCGCCAACCAATCAAAATGAGAGCAGGCAAGTCATGGTGATTATCTCACCTTTGAACATACAGTAAACACTACATCCTCCTAAATGTTCCAACAGTTTAAGATAAACATACAGAAAATACAAAATTACTTTCCACGCAATACCATATTACAGCAATACATAAAAGACCCTATAATATACAATTTCCCAAAATAATGAAATTAGAATTGCCGAATTTACTATGTAAAAAGTGATTCTATAACTTCCCTCAGAAACAATGTGTGTTTTTTTTGTTAAACGCTATATAATTTCTATGCTCTAAAAAATATTTGTTTTGCCGTGTCTTTTTCACCACAGCATTATAGACACAGCGGTAGGTTCATTTAGACAATCGTCCTCAAAACGTTCCTCAATCCTCAATCATGCAAAATTCATTTTGATGTTTGCCGCTTTCATTCTATCACTGAGCCCAAAATAGACCTCTGTTGTGCTGCTGTACACTCTGTTCCCATCAGGGAATAACACCACTGGGGCAGTTAATGAAAGATTTGATAAATTCAATCAGTTATATTGTTCAGTACACAAACAAAACTGGAGCTTTACGGCTGATCTTACCAATCACTAGATTTGCCCAAATACATTTTCAATCAAGAAAGCTTTTTGAAAAAGTAATAAGTATATGCCTACTTTTATCACATATGAATTTGTGTGTGTGTGTGTGTTTTCCTTAGAATAGAAATTTTATGAGCGAATCAATGGCGCCCTCCTCTGTTGCTCTTGATAAACACACCCTTCTTCTCGTCGGATTATATTCTTGGGTTTTCGTTTGTTAAATCCCGAGTGTTCGTTTGGATAAACCAGATTGGAGTACCATAAACAGAACTGCGTTCGGGATTTAAATACTATAAAAGGACATGTATTTTACATCGTATATATCAACAAAAACCCCGTGCTTATTACAACATTGAGCAAACTTCACTTCGGGTGTAACTTTTGTGGGGGGTGAAACTCTGAAGTCAGGGGGAAAATTGACAAGGTGAGTCTTTTATCGTCCTGTATTGCGTGGTACGTTACATGAAACACCTGTACAGGTGTTGACCTCTATATAACTTCATATACAGAACGCACAGCCAAGTCCATTCACATAACAGCTCGCCACAGCACCCAGAGACTAAAAGAGACTTACACTAGTGAGTTTTGTGCAATAAGTTTTCTTGTCCACTACTTACATCTTAAAGTTATCTTTCCTTGCCACAAGTCGCCTCTGGCTTTCTCAACATCGGCCTGTTGACAAAAAATAAACAATTTTCATCGAACTGTTAAATAGGGACTGATGTCTTTAAAAACAGTATATTTTTGCAAAGCTACTTTGAAACTATGCGTATAATTAAAAGCACTATACAAATCTAAGAGTAGATTTAAGAGGTAAGAATGCAATGAAAACTTACGTTTGTATCCATTTACAAATTTAAATATTATATATAAATATAATATACATTCAGATTTCAATAATTTACTATTCTTTACATTTGCTGTAGGCAGCTACATTTCTAAAATTTGCTCCTGCAGGCAAACGAATTAGGTTTCGCCGTTGAAATCACGTGGTACACATTTAGTGACGCAAAACGTATGCGACTGCTAGTGGTCATTCCCTTCATGTGAATGTCGTCGCCGGTCTCATAAAAGCTAATTTGATAAGGTAAGTGAGCGATTGTGATAAATCGGCGGTGACAGTTTATGCGGCTGGGTTACGCTGGGTTGCTGAAAGCTTTTGGTACGTTGGTAATGTTGACGGTTTCGTAAGCATAATACGGTGCCGCCACACATTGGCAAGGTCAGAATAGTCTACAGCTTAGTGTTAGACAGACAGGTAATTCAACTCAATTCAACGGATATAACCGATCTTAATATTGTGTTTTTATGCAGTATAGTCGGTACATGTTGAAGCTTAATATTCTCTTGTTGAAAGCAATGATGTTGGTAAACTAGAATTAAATAGATTTAACTATAATGTTGCACTACCCATATTACCATAAGTATCTGGTTGGTTATAAACATATTAACACAAGTGGGGCTGTCCTTTTATTCCTTTCTCTTTTATACTTGTTAATTCTTATTTATTCTTATTCGTTCTTAGGTGGTCAGGTGAGATTTTGAAATGCTTTGATTGGTTGTTGAATACCAAAAGTTAAAAATGACCACCAGGCTGCTGTCCAGATGGGCGCGACTGTTTCCTCGCTGCCCTCAGGCTGCTGTGGCTGCAGCCCGCCTACAGGCCCCCACAATCCACCCCGCAGAACCAGCGTGCCTGATGTCCATGTCTTGGCTTCGGCTTTCTGCTAAGCACTTCTGTCAGGGCAATGAACTGGCCAAGATGGAGGAGACACAGATTCCATATGAACGCACAGAAGTTGTTGGACTTGTTGAAAAGGCAGCAACTCCAGAGGAAGTTCTTCAGTTGTGGGCAGAGGAAAGCGGATCTGCCAGCGATGCAGCCAGGTGTCTGGTGCAGCTTAGTCTGCGTGTCGTGGAGAAGGGCGGAGATGGAATTCTGCAGGATCCACGCTGTGAAAACATGCTGGAGACCATAAACTCCCAGGTTACCATGACAACCAATTTGGAGTAGCAGATCCAATTGTTGTTGATGTAGATGTTGAGATTGAAGCAGTGGTAAACCATCTCTATTATTCTCCTGTCCCTCAGGTGTCCTCAGTATGGAATGGATCTCTAGTAGCTCTTCTGCGTGCTCTCACTATGTTGGGTCTCCCCTGTGATGCCCCACTACTCCGCTCTGTCCAGAATGAAGTGCTCTGGAGGATCAGACGCCTCACCTATCGTCACCTGGCCTACCTGGTGGACTGGGTAGCATTTCAGCACAGCAGAGGGTGAGGTTCACATGCTTGATTAAAGCTTGATTCCTGATCATAGACATTTAGACATTGGCACATTAGGGATTAATACTTTACACATTTTGTATGTTTGTCTAAAATGTTTTATGTATTAAAAGTAAATTAAAATAATTATAAAAAATAAAAACAGCTGCAAAAATGGCTTGTTCCAAAGTGTGACAAGGAAAATATGTTTATTTTTCTTCATAAGAACAAATTAAACGTATGACCCTTAAATGTACTCTTTTTAAGATGTTTAATTTAAGCAAAAATATCATTGTAGCAGTGTATTGTTTTACAGGTATATGGGATATATAATTGGGGTTGGTTTTGTTTAGACAGTGAGAGTTTTTGAACTCATTGAACTGTTGTTAAATGGTGTTACTTTTATGGTTAAATGGTTTGTACTTTTGTTACTTCTAATAGTAAGTCTGTTGTTTTTATCTGTCTGATTTGTTGATTCTGTTTTAAGTAAATATCAGTAAATAGGCAGGGAAAAAGTACTGCATCTTTTTATTATTTCTGTAAGCTCCTGAGACTGTAGTTTGTCAGTGGTCAGTTTGTTTTTGTAATATTGCTTATTTTTTGATAGGCAGGAAAATGAAGCTCTTACCTCAACTCTGCTGAAACAGCTGGAGCTGCGCTGGACAGAGCTGTGTGAGCCTCGAACCATCAGCATTCTCATGAGCCGCGCCTCACTTCTGTCCCCCTCTCTTATGGACAAACTAGAGGATAAGGTGAATGCTTTCTGTGTTATTATTGTTAATATGAAATGTATTTTAATATGCAACTGCTTTATTTGCATGTTTGCAAGACTGACTTTTTGTTACTTTTTGCCAATGTATGCCAAACAAAAGCAAAAAAAATAAATTAACTAATAAAATAGAGAAAATATGTTAATTCTGGTACATTTAGCAGCACTGAAGATTAATAAAGCTCAAACCAGTTATTTAAATTAAATTCAGCATTGTCATTTCTTCCCAAATCCATCACAAAACCCAAATGTTGTATTATGCAACAGAGTTACACAAGCCTAAGACTAAACTATATCTTGTGCTGTCCAGGCACTGGAATTGGCAGAGAGCTTCAGCGCAGAGGATATCCGCAGGTTAACGATTGCACTGGCCTCCCAGAAAAGGAGGAACGTTCCCTTGTTACGAGCTCTCTCATATCACTTGAACCAGAAACCCTCCTCTGAACTGAAAACATCACTGCTGCTTGACATCGCATATGCATATGGTCAGCAAGACGTTCATTCAAACTCATTAAACAGTCTTCAAAAATAGTTCCTACCTAATTTTCTCTCATCCTTTCATTTGAATTAAAAGGTAAGCTGAATTTCCATCAGACGCAGGTGCTCCAGAGGGTCGCTGCAGAGCTGTTGCCTAGGTTATCCGAAATGAGCTCCTTTGATGTCACACGCTGTGCCAAATCCCTCGCCTTTCTCAAGTGGCTCCACCTGCCTCTGTTTGAAGGATTTGCACAGGTTAGTACCACACACACACAAACCACTTTATCAGTCCGACACTACATCCTGTTTCCTGGTACATCGAAGTTTTACGCCTTTTGACTGTTAAAAGCAACTGTTTATTTTGGCTGATTTTGATGGGTCCTGTTCCTCATTACTCTTTATCTCTGTGATAATAGTTTCTTCTCTCCCTGTTTGTTTTTCAGCACTATGAGAGCAATAGTGATAAGTACAGCACTCTGCAGGTGTGTAACCTCCTCATGTCTTTTGCCAAGCTCAACTTCCAGCACAGCAAAGGGGAGGGGTTTTACCAAAAGGTGACCAATGAGAGTGAAGCCGTTGTATTCTCATTGTGTTGTTGTGTATGTTGTTTGTGTTTTATGTGATATGTATCGCATTGTATGGGTGCAGGTACACAAAGCTTTGGAAGGTTCTCTTCAGACTTTGGAGCCCTTTCTGAAAACAGATGTAGTTTGGTCACTGTGTGTGCTGGGCCAGGCCAGGCCCGATCACATCTCTGCTGTCACACAGCCTGCCTTTCAGAAGAAACTCTTAGGTGTGTAGAACTAAACGTGCAAATAAATTATGACTAAATGTCACAATAGGAGGTTTTTTTTGCAGTTTATGCTTTGCAGTTTTAACAAAATGGTGGCGGCATAACCTCACTTCATATCAGTTCTGGTAACTGATTTTTATTTTGTTCAACAGGTGGCAGTGTAGGACGGACAGAGAACTATAATCTGAAATTATTACATATCTCAGCCTACGCTCAGTTGGAGCCTCTAGGAGTTGCTGCTGTCTCTTCTTCCAGAGCTGTTCTGCTTCCAGCTCCTCAGAAAAAAGTGGATTCCAACAGCCCTCTGCAAAGTGACCTATACACAGCCCTCCAGAGTCTGACCAACAGCAGGACACAGGCCCTCCGTACATCTGTTAAAACTGTTTATGGCTGGACTATAGGTGAGTGTGAACTGTGCGTGAACAGTTCTGTAAGCCAGGAATCATACATTATTGTGTGCATTAATGTGTATTGTGAAAGGTGTTGTTCTCCAAAACAACATAATTTTGGTGTCATTTCCAAGGGCAAGATGGATATAGATTCCATTTCAGTTCATACATCATCCTTATATGGAATTGAACCTGTTAGCAGCACATTTAGTTTGATTGGCTCTGTGAATATTCTGTGAATATGTCGATTTGTTCGCTACAGATGGAGAGCTTGTGGTAGATTCAGAAAACAAGCCAATTGACTTGGAGAACTTAAAAGCCCCTCATTTACCTGGAGGTGGTGGTCCTGATGACTTACCTGCAGAGGCACGACGGTGAGTGTTTTGACCAACACGGTTTTGACTAATTTGTCACACACACAGACAGAATTTTTTATCTACATTTATGCATTTTATCCAAAGCGTCTTACAGTGCATTCATTTAATGCATCTTTATTAGTATGGGTGTTGCCTGGGTACCGAACCCACAACAGAAACCGTTTTGACTGTATGTGTGTGTATTTATTTGTCTTACAGGATTGCATTTGTGGCTTGGGAATTTCCAAACTTTTGTCTCAGGAGTAAGGATCTTTTGGGACGCTTTGCTATGCAGAAACGCCACCTACAGCTGGCTGGGTTTGTAGTAGTGGAGGTAAGATATAGAGTAAAAGAAAGATAAACAGTGAAAACATTTTGGCTAAATTCAGGTAGTATGAGCTGTAAGGTCAAAAATGTATAATGTATGCAACTCATAGCTAGCAAATGCTCTACACATCAAAAAAAACTAACAAATAATCCTTAATGGACTGTAGTAACAATGTATTTTAATGTATTAAACACATGCAGATATTAGCAATGTATATGTTAATTTTGTAAGTATATTTTATATCAGGACTAGTTACTTGCAATTATTGTTGTATGTTTTTTAACTGTATGTCATTGCTGTTTTCTAATTCACAAAAACATTTCTAAGATAAACAAGTTATTTCATTTTTGTAATACATCTTATAGTACCAGTGTAGTTAGCCTGATTAGCTCTATTCCTATTGCCATAGCAATTACACAGCAGGCAGCCCCCCTGGCTTTAGGTTATAAATAGCCACAATAGGACAGAACTGCGGAACAGAACTCAAGCTTTGTCTGCTGCATGTAGGGCAATCCTGTTAGCCTTCTGCCACCTAGGGTACTGTTAGATAGAGTTGGCTGGACTCATCTTGACTTCCCACCGAGCACAAGGCTGATGTATTGTTTGTGCCATGACATGAGGTAGCTGATACCAGCCATTTTAGTAGAACAAAAATGGTACCATTACATTCCTGTTGTCTGAATTCCATTGTTTTTTGTGATTGATTTTGACTCCGATTTAGACTTCTGTGTTTCTTGCTTCCCGACATATTGACTTTGTCTGAACTGACTCCTCATGTGTCCCCCTGCAGGTGCCGTACTTTGAATGGCTGGAGCTGAAATCTGATTGGCAGAAAGCTGCATACCTGAAAGACAAGTTAGGGAAAGCAGTGGCTGAGGACATGGCTAAGTGAACCAAAGGACCAACAGGTCATTAAACCTATTAGTACCTTTTAAATTCTTTTACACACACAGCTGGGCAACACAGGCCGCTGGTAGAAATTATAAGACCCAGACAATAATAAAACTGACTTGCAGGTGAGGGAAAGACGCAGATGTTGCATGCATGAAAGAGCGATCACTACAGCAGACTCAAAGTCCCATAATCCATCTGAATATCACTGTGGAATGAAGAAGTAGAATCAAAGTGCCTGAAGCTGTGATTGATCTCTGTATGAGAACTGAACCTCCAGAAATAAACAGATTCTTTAAAGCAGCATGAAGTCGTGCAGCCACTGCCTTCCCAAGCAGGAGCAAAAGACCTAAGCATATGTTATAAAGTAAAGGTGTTACTGAACTGAAAGGCATAAGTGATATTCACTGCAAGAGAAACAACACCATGCCAGACTAAACCATCATATTTTGTATTTAATTGTCCTCAACAACAGCTGGACAAACACCCCCCTCTTCTAATAATAAATACATGCACCATCTGTTTTTCATGTGGTTGCCTAGACGACACTTAGGGCTTTCCTTGTTGCCAAGGAAACAGCTGTTAAAGTTGAAAATATTTACAGGGAAGGGATTGCTCAGAAAAAGTTTAGTACTTAAATGACACTTTATATACAGAAAGTACCACTCTGCAATTACTGTTAATTAGTAAAGGTATACAATAGAATCTCAGATCTGGTATATTTAGAACAATTGCAGACCTATTGTCAGTATCACCTGTTATTGGCTATCAAGCAAACCTAATGTTTCTCCCAATGGTCAGTCTTTAGTGAATAATAGACCTCAGTTAAGAAAAGACTGAGATTTATATAGAACTGAAGGCCGTGCAGGAAATGCAGAAAATACACTCACCTCAAGCCACCTCAGTGTGTGCAATGTGTGGTATCAATAAAGCTAATCTCATCAAAGAACACAGCGTGACTCATTGCTGTATTTTTGCTGTATATAGAGTTGTTTTCTAGTATTGTCTGCAGTCATGATGTGATGTTCTGTGACATGTTTTGTGTAATGTGTGCGTTCCTGTAACTCAACTGGTAGAGAATTGTGTTAGCAGCGCAAAGGCTGTGGGTTTTATACCCAGGGAACACACAAATGTATACCTTGAATGTATGCCTTGCCAAATGCGTAAATATAAATGCAGCATTCAGATGAAAATGGTTATGATTTATTTTTTTATCAGTTTTAATGTATGAAGACATAATGAACAGATGCTAAAATCCTTTGCTTTGGTGTGTTGCTGAGCAGATGTCCTGATATAGATTTTAATCTAAAAAAAACATTTTAACAAATAAATACAGTTGTTTCCGTGAAACAGTTTAGTATATACTTTACTTTGCTTCCTCATTAAACAAATATATATCAAATTACTATCATGCTTTTTAAATATGATGACCATGGTAGTATGTTGCTACTTTTTAAAGTGTTTGGAATGCCATGTACATACCATGTTACTGCCACAGTATATTATGTAAGTTTTTCCCACACAAAAATAGTATTTATTCCAATCAGTTACATGAGTGCAAAAGGAAACAGACCGGCTGAGTTTACAGTTGTGGTCATTCTGTGTCATCCACTCTATCTTAAAGGGCTGGTTGACCCCTGCTTGGGTCAGTTCAGTCAGATTCCATTATGCAAGGGAAGAGCCTTTTAGAATGAATAAGAGCTGACCTCTCCAGGCTCATCTTACCATTAACAGGCTACAGGGGAGGTGACAAGATACTTTCTTATAGACAAATACATTTCTCACTCTGTGCATCATTTAACCAACTGTGGTGACAGATGGACAAAAATGTTTCTATTTTTTACTAATTTGTGGAATAATGATATGCTTTACTCTTTAAAAAAGAAAACGATGCACGCTTTCATTGCTCTGTTAATGTTCTCTCATTGTCTCTGCTGTTTATGTGCTAACATTTATTTTCTATAAAGCTTATTCATTTACCATTTATCAGAATTGTTTTCTGATGCAAAAATACTTTTTATTTATAAAAAAAAGCTTTTAAAACATCCACGAACCAATGCATATATATTTATCCAAATTATTTTTGGTTAACATTAATTACCCTCATGTCTTTCCAAACATGCCATTGTTTCCTTTTGTGGACCATAAAAAAGATAAAATTAGGCGCTATATTACAAATCGTCTTTGTAAGAGAAGTCTTCTTAATTTACATACGCGTGGCGTATCAAATACGTTCTACTCCGTATATGGAGAAGTGGGCGGGGTAAAGCTTTGCAGCAAGAGTCTATAGGTTTTGTCTTGTATCGTCACGTAGCACGTTTAAATGTGAAGAAATGAGATTTGAATACTGAGCGTCTCCCGCGCTCTACTCTGAATATCAACACAGAAAAAGTTCGGCCTTTCTGAATTGTGGCTTCTCATCGTAGGTATTTAAACATCCTGGGCCTTGTTTTAAAAACATTTATAGTTATATTACATTTGTTGTAATCAGTAGTTTTTTGTTAGGCAAATTAGTTTTTTTTGCCATTGCCAGACACCTGAAGCACGTACAGTACCCGAGATCAAAGCAAAAATACGTACAGGGTACACGCGCCGTACATAGTGAAATTACACTATAAATTTTGCTCTACCAACTGTAGCTGCAGAGGTTGTGGGTTCGATTCCCAGGGGAGCACACGTACTGACAAAAAATATGTATAAATTGAATGTACTGTAAGTAGCTTTGGATAAAAGCGTCTGCCAAATGTAAAAACATAAAAAAATTTCGAAATACATTTTGTTTGTTTACATTATTTAATTTAAATTTGGTGTTTTAAAAAAGTTAAATTTACAATGTTAGACATATATAGGCATATTCATACATTTTTGTATGATCATATTCATACCAATTTGTGCACTATAATTTTGGTCTGCAAAAACAAATATCTTAACACATGTACACTGGACAGCAGTACATATTTATGTTTTATGCCACTTTACAGCATAAGGTTATATTTATAGTGGAAAATGTACACACAAATTCACCTAACTTGCATGTCTTTGGACTGTAGGAGGAACCCTGACATTGTGAGAATATGCGATATATATATATATATATTGTCTGATTGTCTGCAGTATTATCTGCAGTATCCCTATAACATTAGATAAATATGTTATGGGGGTATGTAATCTGTGCTTTACTTTCACTTACATTATATATAACTGAGAAGTAGAACAGGTATCACTTTCTATTTCTTTGTATGATGAATAGACTTTTCACAGCTGGTCCATTCCTTTAAATTTCAGAAAAAGAACCTTTGAAAAGAAAGTGAGACAGAGAGAAAAATGACTCAGGAAAGTCCCCAAAATTTGCCAGTGCCGGAACCTGCTGAATATTGGATTCCCTTTCTGAACTCGCCTCCACGAGTTCTCCCCCACAGTTGCCGTGGAAACATAGGCCTGTATGCTGAAGCAAAATTTACTGCAGTGTCCCTTACTTTCACAAAGCTCAGTTTCATTGATTTTCAAAGCTGTTTATTTCAGGCAGACTGTTTATTTTATGCAACAGTTTCATACAATTTGTCGTTATGAGAAAACGTATGGTTGGTTTAAAAGAAGTTTCATAATTGCATTATAAACAGGTTATTAGGACTAAACAGGTTATTTAGCACCAAAACATAGCATCCTAACAACCTGTCATACATCTGTCTCACACAAAACAAATGGCACGTTTCTTGTGGAGCAACTGCATACCTTACACTCCTAAGAGAAAGATGTCAAAAATAAGATGTTATTGTATGTTTCTCTGCAGTATGACTATCACCTAACTGCTTATTAGATTAAATTTCGTATGAAAGCTCTCTCTTTTCCCTGTCCAGCATCTCTCTCTCTTTTTGTATACAATGTTTTGTGTTGCTCTTATCCAGCCTCCAAGAGATGGAGAAATCTGCTGACATCATTGTACAAGACCCACTTACCGAAGAGAAGAGGGGAGAGGGAGGGAGGGCGAGAGAGGTTATGAAGCAGCAGTGAGGAAGGGAGGGGTAAAGAGAGAGAGGGGGAGAGAGAGAGAGAATCCGATTGGGGCGGGCTCTCTCATAATCAGATAGAATACTGCAGCTCATGCTCAGATTTCCCATGCTGTTACCAGCGTGGTTCTGCAGCCCCCTCTCCCGCAGAGACACACGTCCACACTGGCAGAAAATGCGCACGCACTGAGCACGGATATTCTTGCACACACACGAGAAGCATCTTTAAGGTGGCAACAGCCTACGCTCTTTTCTCTCCTCTGCGTTTGCTGGCTCCTGTGAGCTGTTTTTTAGGGAGTGCGTCAGAGGCTGTGGCACACGGATATGCCTGGTGATACTGCACATCGGAGCGGCCCCGCACAGGGCCTTTTAGATCCTGGAGACACACAATCAGAGTTACCGGGACCAGGTGAGAAAACACACGCACCTCTCTACAGCATGCTACATCAGTGACAATGGAGGTGATAAGTGGGAGAAGTGGGGAAGACTGGATTTGTGCTTGAAAGATGCATGGTTGAAAGCATGCATGTAAGCGAATAATTGGCTATGACAGTGAGCTAGAAAGAGAAATCAGTAAGCGGTCCAGCCGCACCCAGAGACATCTTTCGGTATAGTCCTAAAAGCATTGTGTCCTCTAAGTGGTTGTAGTACAGACACACACACACACACACACACACTCTCACTCCTCCTTCCTGCCTACAATAACAGGAGCATGATGCAGCATTACTCTCAGGACCCTGAGTTATAGCATCAATTGAAATCAAGGCTGTATTAGCACAAGTGCATAGGTGTTTATAACATGCCTGTATAAAAATGACACTGGTCTGATGTACGAGTTATTTTAATATAAGATCTTTATCTTGCCTGTTTGTTTGTTTTGAAAGAGAGTGAACTATACTATGTTTCTATGTATCACCAGTTGTGTTTCACCATATGCAAATTAACAGTTTTTGTTATGCTGGTTTGTGATTGTAAAGATCTGAACATTTGGTCACTTATTTGTCACCAATCAGTAATGGAGTCAATAGTCATGATGCAGTGGAGGTGGAATGCTTGTCAAAATGAAGCTGTTGAGATGAGTGTTTGTGTGCTAAGACACTGGATACTTACATTGAGTAATTAAATAATTCATTAGAGAATGAAGCACAGTGTGCAAAAAAGGCATGGAAATTTCCAGTAAGCATACACACAGGTGTGTGTGTGTGTGTGTGTGTGTGTGTGTGTGTGTGTATGTGTGTTTGAGCAGAAAGAGTGCTCTAAAAATGAGAACCCTCACGTGTGTTAGTTTGTCTTTAGATGACCGAATTAATAAGGAGAAAGTAAACCCAGGACACAGGGACAGAATTTGTAGAGTTGCCTCAGTGTGTTTTGTGCCTGAATCACAACACAGTATGAGGCATGATGGGACAGTAACAGTTGTGTTTGGTGGTGATAAGGGTGTGGTATTGCACAGCTGTTTGGTATATGACAGATCATAAATAAAATGCATCATAAATAAAATCTTTCCTGTAGCTCAGTGGTTAGAGCATGGCGTTAACAACGCCAAGGTCATGGGTTCGATCCCAAGGATTGCACATACTCAATGTATAGTATAATGCAATGTAAGTCGCTTTGGATAAAAGCGTCTGCTAAATGTCAATGTAAAATTATGTTTATTTGCATGTTGTTCATATTGAACTGCGTTTTAATATTTAAAGTCTTGGAGGAAAGTAGATTGAAAGTACCAATGCCATTTTCTGATGGAGTAGTTTGTTGCTGCTGTTGCAGTATAAGAGCAGTATAAGATAAGCTAAGTGGATGTTGATCAGGTTTGCCTGGCCTGATTTTATTCAGTCCTTGACAATTACATCACACACATACCAAAGAATCAGACGGGTCAGGCATTATAGGATTAGGCAAGTGGGGTTAATTTGTCCGTGCTAAAGGCTGCTGTTTGTGACTCCTATGGACAATGGGTAGTAATGCTGTGAATTTCAGAGAAAATAATCTTCAACATTTAAAACATCTATTTTCATAACTGTATTTCTAGAAACATACCTCAGACAAAAGAGACCTGCCATTGGGGAATGAGTTGTTAAGATAACATGACCGTTTCATCATGTAGATCAATGGAATTGTATTTATTAATCATTTCTCACAGTTTCATTAGAAGGTTTGGCAACTTTTTAAGCATTTTCTAAACAGGGCATCTCTGGGGTATGGGTCCAGTTACATCAAGTGATAACTATAATGATAACCATTAAATTTTAAAAATTGATCTAACCCTAAGAGCACTGTCCAGTCTACACTTATTACAATTTTCCATATGACTGCCAATCAAAATCCACCCTGGAACATAACTGCAGTGCATGCTTAGAGTAAACAGAATGCTGTTGTTTGTTGGTGCGTATAGACTTTTACATCAGATAATCTGTACCTGATGTAGGTATGTAAAATTATTCAGATTTATATTGTGATGATGATTAAGCAAGATTGATCAGCTAAACTTAGTTGTTACCGGTTATGAATACCAGTAGAATCCTAGTTTTAGGTTTTGGATCCAAATGAGGTACCAACGCTGGCACCATCTGCTCAGTGTACCTGGCAAACTGCAGGGGTCTGAGAGCAGAGGGCCCTTAAGAAAGAGGTCAGAAACACAAAGCTGCATCTGTTGTTTTATTTGAGAAGATGCCTTGAGCAAGTGTATCTTGAAACAAAGTGTGCAAAAACACTCTCTTTTTCACTCACACACACAAACAAAACAAGCACACTTCTAGTTTTGTTTTGCGTCATCGTGATTTTGTTCCGCAGATGATGTTTGGAGGCAACAAAGACCCCTCTCATTCACTCACACTCACACACACAAGCGATCGCTTTGCATTCAGCACGGAAACAGAGCTGTGTTGTCTAGAAAACAAGAGCAGTGACGTTATGCTTACAAATCATGACTAAGCAGAACAATCAACGTACAGTCACACATAAACCAACGGTTAAGGAAACAAACACATGCACAATATAGCTCAAAGGACTGGATGATGGACACACTGATACGCACTGTTACTGCACGATAAGAGAGATTTGGCCAGCAATGACATTTCTAGGACACACAGAAGGAGAGACAAGAGGGAGGGAATACACACAATGATAAACATGAGAAGGCAATGGCCAATTGGAATAGAAAAATGGTAAAAGGCTAACAGTGGTGGGGAAAAAAAGTGTGTGTACAACACAACCCTACATTACTCAAATGTCAACACGAGGAGATAGCGATAGCGAGATAGTGATAATAATTCACAACGAGTCTTTTAGAAGGTTATGGGGATACAGGGAGAATTAGTGGAAATGAAGCAAGAAGGAGCAGGTAATCTAATAACAGCTCAATTTTGCCTCAGATGAACCTGTCAGGCTGACAATCAGCGTGGTGCATAAAGAGCTGACAGAAACTACACTGCACTAATCGTGCTAAAAAATACACAACGCACATACAAACACACTGCTGTCATGTGGGCATAATGAGCTAAATGACTGTCATTGCCTGACAAAACGTCTATGCTACAAAGAGCATCTCAGTGCATGATTTACATGACGCAGCAGTTTAGAGAGTTTACTGGTTTGCGGCAAACATTGTTAACTTGCAGAAAGAAAGTTCTTAAAATATCTCTATTGACTTTTGTGAAAACAAACACCAGTTTCCCAACACATGCTCATAAATACACTTTGGTGGCCTCTATATATACTTTATACTTTTCCATCTGCTATACACATACATATCCATTATATCTATAAAAGTTAGCAATGAAATCTTTTCACAGAAGGTAGTTTTTTTAATGCTATGTTCACTTAGAGGAAGTGGAAGGTAACACCCCACTTCAAAGTAAAATAGCCATGACGTTTGCATAGGCCGTAGGGTGTTCCAATCCTGCACATAAGATAGTAATACCCTGTTCCCTTCAAAGTACACTTCAGATGGCTCTGACACACAGGCATTGAAATACAGTTCAAGTGCTTTGCCCTTTAAAGAAGTGATACTCACTTTTCAATGAAATTCGTCCATGTTGTGTGTGCATGCAGAGGTTTTAGAAAACCAGAGAGAAAAAACAGATGCAGATTTCTGCTGACACTGCTGCTTATTGTGCTCCCTTTAAAATGCATGCTGTCACTGTGAGTTTGCCTTGCAGGCGAAAAAGTCTTGTTTTCCAAAGACATTCAATTACTCCGTGGACATTAAAATGCTCCCCACGGGGCTGACAATTCAGGCCCTATCACACCCCCAACTTCGCTCTTTTTCTCTTTCTGTTCTCTCTCTCAAAACAAGTTCAGTCATGATATCAATTTGATATCATATTAGATTAGCTTGACTACATCAGTTTATGTAAATTAGCACTGATAACAAAATGGCTGTGTATCATATCTAATTCTGAAGGGTTAAATGGTTTTACTCTCTCTTGCTTGAGTTGTAGCTATTGCATACAATTCACTTTTAAAAGCTTTATATAACTGCATTCGGATGACCTTTTGCAGTATTATATTGAAGTATAGTATTGAATATTTCATACATTGACATTTAAGTGTCACTACTAAGAGAAGATTCATGTTTGAGGCAACATGTAGGGATGAAAAAGAGATCAGTTACCCATGTACCTGGCTTTGAAGTTACTTTATCAGGAAATTTCTGTTTCCTTTTTTTTTAATTTATTGTTTATATGATAAACTGTTATAATGAAGTTGCTGTTTGCTGTTATCAGATATAATTTAGAGTGTCTGTTGGTGTCCAAACTTGTTTAAAGCTTATACCATCCGGCTCTGATTATTAGAGTGAACCAAGTGACAATTACTAAATGTATTATTTCTTATGTACCATTTTAGATCTGTCTGGTCAAACATCCAGCTCTTCAGCCTCAACTCCAACTGACAGCGCCTCCAGCCCTTCTCCCAGCAGCCCTCCCAAACTCTCCTCACTTTGTACGCCATTTGGTCCACGCCTAGTGATGGCCAAACCAGCTACTTCTCCTCGTCCGCAGCCTGAAGGTGCAAGCTTTGAATTAGAAGGACAGTCTGGAACTATCAGCCGACCAACAGGACGGTTTGGTAGGGGAGCCTGCAGACGAGGTCCTGTGAAAATGGAACGTATTAAAGTCCTAACTGGAGCGGAAATAGAAAGTGACTTTCCAGAACCAGAGACCATGGACACAAGGGTGGTAATGGGCCAAGAGGCTCTACTGAAAAACATGGAAACTCAGGGTGGAATGCCACTAGGAAAACGGACAGGCCAAAAGACAACAATTTTAGGTCACCAGACCTCAGAACCGTCTCAAAAAGAACTTCAAGAACTTCAAAAAGAACCTTTCCTTCAAGTTGGGCTAAATGAAGAAGCAAAACTGGATACTGGTCAGGTGAGCCCCATTGTACAAAAGGGAAAGACTTCAGAACATGAGAGAATCATAGGTCAGCTGCTTGAATGTCCAGTCCTAGAGTCCAAAGTGAAAGATGCAGAATTGAGCAACAACAATATCATTTTCTCAGACAATGAGGGAGAGCCTCTTTCTTTATCTCAGGGTGAAGTGCCTTCCTTGTCATTTTCTGAACCTCCCTTTGTTGTTGACCCACAACGCATTGGTGTCCCACCAGGACTTGATCCTGATCGTTACTATACAGCCCCTTCCACTCCCATTAAAATGGCTTACTGCTCGCATCTGAAACAACAATGGCGCCCTGGCAGCCCAAGTCAAAGTCCTGGTTCCCCAACTGATGAGTCTGACCTGTGCTCCCCTCCTACCTCTCCCTCTGGCTCCTACATCACAGCTGAGGGTGGCAGCTGGACATCTTACACCTCTAGCACCTCCCACTCCTGCTCCCCAAATCTAACAGCAGAGGCAGAGTTGCAAGAGGCTCCTGCTTGCTACGTTGGGTCCCTGTCCGAGATTGGTGATGAACTTGGAGACGAGCGTTCAGGGATCGACAAGGATGCTTGCCTGTGTAAATCTGATATGCCAGAGTTGTTGGAGGAAGTGGCCTGTGAGGTGGAGATGCTTACAAGGGACAACTGCAAGCCTCATTGGGTGACAGAACATGTTTCCATACATGAAAATAGCAGCAGCAGAAACATAGACTGCAATGAGGAGGCAAAGGTGTCAACAGAGTTCCAGAAGTCCCTTGGTGTACCCCAAGCCTTTAATGATGCAACTCAAAGTCCACAAATGGATTTCAATGCCTGTGTGTCAGAGCCCATTGCAAGCCTGAACTCCCCTCTGACACCAGAAGATGCAACAGCTTCCCCCCTTAATCAGATATTGTCAAGTGCTCCTATTGAACATGACACAGGCAAAACAGCCCCTGTGACCCATTCTTTAGAGACCTCAGACATAGACAGTAACAGTTTATACCTTGAGATAGGATCCTCTGCTCCTCTGTTCCATGGCTTCTCTAGGGAGGATAATCCTGGGGGTGATGCAATGATCCCTGCCTCTATGTTGCCTTTCCATGGAAGCCTGATATTTCAGGCAGATTCCATGGAGATAACCCTGTTCCCAACAGATGATGAACAGGGAAATGACGTGGATGCATATGCTGCTGGAGAGGAGGAAGCAGATGTAGATGAGGATGATGATGAAGAGGATGAAGATTATGGTGAGGATGAAGATGTGGGAAACAAAAATGGTACACAACATGAACAAGTGGCACCCTGTAGGGGTGAAAAAGGTGTGGAAGACCCAAATGAAGATGATACCTCAGCATCTTTCCTCAATTCACTTTCAGAGAACTCATTAAATGAGGGAGTAGATGAATCTTTTGCTTATCAAGATGAGACAGAGGAGTCAATTGATTCCACGTCCTACAATGGGGATGAAGATGATCAGCTATATAGCACAGAGAGGCATGCTGAGCTTGCCCAAGAGTTTCCTGGGCCAGATGAAGCAGTACAGTCAGTAAGCCACGCAAAACCAGAATCTTCAGGCAGTGGGAGTAAAATGGAGATATCCTCTGGATCAAATGCAGAATTGCAGGAAAATCCACCAGATTGCAGTGTCTGTAATGAAAGCAGAATCACAACACAAATTCCAGAAACAGAATCTCTGAAGGCTGAGTTTTCAGAAGAACTGACAGCAAAGACCAAAACAGTAGATGAGGAAGACAAACAGAAAGCAGATCCAGCAACAGTCACTGTCACTGAAGAGAAAAGACAGGAGAACACCACAAATGATCCAACATCATCAGTTGATCAAGACAAAGCAACAGAACAACACAGTCAAAATGACAATATCACTGCTGATAAGTGCTATGAAACTAATGTAGAAGATAATGTAGGGGAACTAGATCCGAAAAATGGAAATACCATGGAGTTGATGGAGACTTCGCTACAGCTGGCTGAAACAGCAACCAATGACCTAAATAAGGGAGTTCTTCAATTAACATACCTTGATGACTGCAGCCCCACAAACATTCCTGTCTGTGCTTATCCTGAACTGTCTGAGGCACCAGATAATTTAACTTCAGCAGATGTTTTACCATTTGAACGTTCTGTTAATCAAGATAATCTGGTGGAAAATCAGCCTGGCAATGAGGATATAATTCATGGTTCCCAAAATATGTCCTGTTTCACATACAGCAGACTTGCTGTTTCACCCAAAAAAGAGAACTCTGAAACCAGCAAGATGGAAAATGCACTATACTCCGAGGGTTGGATATCAGGAGGTACCTTGTCTTTAAGTGAATGCTGTGACTTTGAGGCTGAAAATCTGCTTATGTGTGAGATAGCTAGATCAGTGCAGAATAAGGATGCGTCTGTAGCTCATAACATTGCTGCATGTGAAGACATCATGGGTGATGATGAGGACAACAATACCTATTGTGACCTCCAAGAGAAGATGGCAGATATTGAAACTGGTGCTGTTGAGTCAAACATTGCCAGTTGGAGCTCCATCCAGGATCTTTCAGAAGCAGGAGGTGGTGAGGATGATGCAAATAACCTTCAAAATCCAGACAGCAATCCACTTATACATCGCAACTCTGAAAGGGGTCTGGAGACATCATGGAATGATCCAGAAGAAATGGTTTTGAGTGCTTCATCCAAACTTACATTAAATATGCTTTCAGGTAATGGAAAAGATCAGACTCTAAACACAGATTTTAACATTCCAGAAGACTTGCCTTCAGAAATATTTAGGGAAGAAAGTGATCTTCTAAGATCTTCTAAGGAGATGCCCCAGGATCCAAAGTCTTCTCAAGGATCTGAAAAAGTACCACTACCAACATCAAATATTTCCCAAGAACAAACTGATCTTTCTGGATCTACCACACCAGTTACCCAGACAGTCATTTTAAACCAATCAGAAAATCTTGGTCCTGTTTCAGATCAATGTCATGCAAACATTCAGCATATTAACCTAGCAAACAGAGACTCTGTAGAAACTCTGTCTAAAGATTCTGTCTCTGAAAACAAGCTCACTTTCAACTTAAAAGGAGGATCATTCGGCACATTCACCTTAACGAAGAAATCAACCAAACAAAAAATTGCTGGTCCCTCAGAATCTACAATCATACATAAAAAGACAACATTAAATTCCAGCGGGGCCTCTAATAAAGCTGTAGGAGAAAAAATAAACCAATTAGAGGCAAAAAACGAAAATGAAAAGCTAAACAATAAAGGAAAAACAAATGTCAAACAATTCCATGAGCAAGAACCTGCAGCTAACTCCCAGGATCAGGATGAGGGTGAATTTATCTTGCATAAGAAGGAAGACATAGAATTAAACCCATGTCAAAAGAGACAGGAGAATATTACAGATAATGTTTCATTTATGGAGAGCAAAACACTTGATCAAGGTTCTCCTAAATTAGCTCTTTCTGATGCTGAGAGTGAAAGAGATGAGACAACACCAAAACCAATTGTGCAAAATGATAATTCAGGTCATGGCACCAAACCAAAGGTAACTCATGCCCTTGAAAACAACACAGTAGATTCAGGCTCAAAGGATAAAGATAAGCTCCAGTGCAAAGAGAGGGAAATCGAGACTACAGCTAATCAGACATCAAACTCTGGTATATTTGCTAAATATCAACAAAAAGAGGATGTCTCTGTAGCAGAGAAAACTGAATCTGTTCAACTTCACAAACAATCAATTGTTCATTCCCCTGACTCTTGTTGTATTGATCCAAAAGAGTCTGTTCATACAGAGTCTGTGCTTACAACAGAAACAGCAGTATTTACAAGGCCAGATGTTCAAAAAGAACTTTCCAACAGTTCTTCGAGTATAGATGATTTGAGAGAAAGCACAAGACATATCAATGACAATCATGTAGAGTCCTGTCAATCACTCAAAGTTGAGGCCTCAGAGCAAAACAGGGTCTCCTCAAGGTGTTTATCCTCAGATGTCCAGGAGGAGGACCTTTCTACCCCCATACAGGAGTCACAGCCCCTACATGACAGCTCCCAAACATTTGTTGTCTTCACACACAGTCAACAAGCTGCAGATAAACCCATCCAGCCTGACTTTAATTGTTCACTTCAGTCCTCCACAATTAGCGCGATGGAATTCTCAGCATCAGATTCAAAGGAACAGCCATCAAGTTTGTTTCCTATTCAAGACACATGCCATCATAAGGGTGACAGAACAAGCCATGCCAAGCCATGCAGACATGAGAACACTCTAGGTAAAATTTGGTTTGTTTGATAATGTGTTTACCCAGCAAACAATTTTAGGCTTTAAAACTTCCGTCAAGCATTTTTAATTCTGTAACTTTTTAAAACGTTCCGCTAACAACTTTAGAGTAACATTTGATATACATAATGTCAAACAACATTCTACTGGGTAGTGTTAAATGTGTTTCCAATGTTTTAGACTAGAAAGAGCCTATCCTTAAATTATGTCTTGTGTTTTTCTTAAGTAGTTTGTAAAGGACATCGAACAGAACAGACCCAACCCACAACATCAACTGGACAAAGGGACAGTACCAGTGCCCAGAGAACAGTCAATAAGTCAAATGAAAGGGAGATACTACCCTGCATCAGTCCAAGACCAGATCTCTTGGCAAAAACTCAACAGACGCCAACAGAGCGACAGAGAATAGAACAAGTGTGTCCTATTAACTACAGATCAAAAGGCCCAGATGACATGGATCTCTCTTTTAAAAACAACAGTATGTGCATCATCTGTTTTAGCCACAGGACATCCGCATATCTTCTTTATGGCCTTTACTTTTCTGCTGTTTGTGTAAACATTATACAGATCAAAAACTCTTTTTAATCTCAGCAATCATGTGTTTGCAACTACTATACTGAACAATAAAGAGAGCTTGTTGGTTTATACCTGTTTAATGTTTTAGGTTCAGGTAATGAGACAGACAGTGATGGTTCAGTGCCTGAACTAGAGGAACCCAGTGGAACTATGCTGAGGCCCTCAAACCCACAGGTAGGCAAATGAGTGATGAGCCATTTACATGCGGTAACCCTCCAGTACCCCACTACACATTACACTAGAGGCATCAGCAAAGAAATACAAGTGCAACATCTTATTTACATCACTGTAAATAAGTGTGTACTGTACGAACTGTTTTTAGGTACTGGCATGCTCTCTCTTGCTTTCCTCTCATCTTCATTTGTTTATTTCTCAGTTGCCACATTCTCCTGCTGATGAATCAGTGAGCAGAGCTAAGCAGAGTCGGAGTGAGAAAAAAGCCCGAAAGGTTGGACTGTTGTAGTTATGTAATATATAAATGAAATACTGTACCATGAATATATTCTCTAATGCTCTCTTGTTCATCCATGTGGTTGTTTTCTTCACAGGCTATGTCAAAGCTTGGGCTAAAACAGATCCATGGAGTGACACGCATCACTATTCGGAAATCGAAGAACATTCTTTTTGTCATCACACGTCCAGATGTGTTCAAAAGTCCTGCATCAGATATTTATATAGTCTTCGGAGAAGCCAAGGTTGGTATTTTTTTACTTTTTACATTAAAGGCTGTGCCATGCAATCAGTAAGATTGTCACCCAGAAGTTTTCTACGAACTTCTGATTATGTTAATGCTTATAACAAGGAATGCTCATTAAAGCTGCAATCCATCGAAATTTCGCTTCTCTGTTTAAAAACATAAAATTGAGGGTTACTTTTCATTATGTATATTGACATCAAATGAAGCCAAACTGACCTTTCCCGTGAAATCTGACCCGACAGCTAAATAATTATAAATAATTATTATAAACTTACATATGTAAATTGGGTCAAGGTGTGTTCAAGATTGTTGAACAATGATGTCATGTATGTGCTCAACTTATTTTTGTTCATGTTACAAATGTTTTATTAGTGTTAATTAATCTGGGTGTTTTTTTGTCTATCCTGCTTTCTTTAAAAGATTGAAGACCTGTCACAGCAGGTACACAAGGCAGCAGCGGAGAAATTTAAGGTTCCCCTCGACCCCTCCCCTCTGCCATCAGACATCACACCAAGCCTGACCATAAAGGAAGAGAGCGAGGAAGAAGAGGAGGTACTAACCATCTTCTAAAGAAATACTACTGATTAAATGAATGAACTGAATGAATTAAGCTTAACCGAATTCTTTCTCTATCTGTTAGGTGGATGAGGGCGGGCTGGAGCAGAGAGATATTGAGCTGGTAATGGCACAGGCTAACGTGTCTCGAGCTAAAGCCGTCCGTGCACTGCGTCACAATAAGAACGACATCGTCAACGCTATCATGGTGAGAGATCTTTCGTATGAACTATTCATTGGTTCTACCTCAAGTGTAAATCGCTCTGATTGCTAAAATGCTATGCTAATATTTTTCTTACGTATCTTTCTTCAGGAGCTGACCATGTAGGAGAGGATGTGTCAGATCTTCTCCCCTTCGCGTGTTTTTCCCCTTAGTAATGCTGCTATATTGCACCACCCAAACTCCTGCTGAAATAAATCTGTTACAACCAAGGGTGCTCGTGTCCCAGCATTATCTGAGCAAGTCACACATAAGCAACTTACAGACAAAATGGCATCCAATCCAATCGTCATATTTTACGCACACTTTTACTGGTGGCTCAGCTGGTAGCAAAGAGGATTGTAGAAATAAAAATTGATTTCCTCAAGATTGTCAGCTTGAAACGGAGTGAAGTGTTCTAGAATTTTTCCCTGCCTCATATATCTAAAAACAAAATTGTACACACACACACACCAGGTGACGTTGTAAGTACATTGAAAATAATAATAGAATCATGTTTTTATAGAGGGACTGTCTACTTTTGTGTGGGTGATTTTGGTAGGTTCAGAGTTTCGTTAACTTTAAAGTTAAAATAAAACATGACATTTGGTAGACCATTTTGAACACTGGGATTTTAATTCATTTCAATATACAAATCCATAAGCACAAAAAAAAATCTAATTCATACTTAGTCTTGAGAAATGAGTCCATTACATTAAGCAATGGCCATTACTGAACTTCATGTTTGTAACAAGTACTGTTTTTTCTAATACTGTAATTTCACATTTTCCCCCTCATACTGTAAGTTACATCTAAACCTTAAGACATAAGTTACAGTAATCAATAATACTAAGTTTATTACTTGGAATATTTCAAAATATTGTAGAACTAGCATTAGGTTTCTTTCTATTTCTCTTCACTTTCAAGTTATTTAAAAGCCTTTCATGTTAAAAATGTTAAGCTCTTTTAAGTACAGGCTGTGTATGTAAGCCAACCACAGCCTGTACTATGCAGTCACTGTGTTGGATAGTGGTAAAGTTCTCTCCAATTTTAGAGATCTGCTCTTGTTCTCATTGTCCAGCTACATTTGGATCAGCTTTTAGGGGGCAGGACATTAGCCTGGAAGTGGCCCTGATTGGTGATGTTGCCGGCAGGGAAATAACGTGCCACTACGAAGGTAGAGCCATCTGTTGCCACAGCTTTACCCACACCTAGATTCTTTGAGCTTTTCCACACCATTGCAGTGAAATGACCTAGAACAGAAAGCGGATTCTTATTACACTGTGTGTGTTTTAGCATGAATTAGAATGTATACAGTTGTCAGAAAGTGTTTATATGTGTTTGACTTGCATAAACCAATGTGGTTATGTTAGTTCTGAATTAAATATTTATAACCTGCAAGAGCGAGAGTGTGGGAATATACTAGTAATGGGTTCTTTGTTGCTAAAGAAGATTCTTATCCTCATTTTTCAGGTTTAGGGGTAGTCGTAGGTTTACAAGGTAAACCACAATTTACATAGTCGCTTCAGCAAGAATGTTGGGTTAGTTGGTGCTAAATTGGCGATCTCTCAAAAGTCGTTCGCCCTCTTCAGGTGGTCAATGGTATTACTTATTTGCTGTATCCAAGTAGATAAGACATCAGCAAGGTGGGGAGAGAATAAAAGAAGAGGCTGTGAGATAACAGCTGTGAGACAGTTCTGGAAGAGATTTCTCACACTGAAATTTTATGGGGAACTTCCTGTGTCTGGGTGGCCTTTGGAAAGACTCATTCTAATAGGATGAGTCACAGCTCATAACTTATATCATTCTAGATAAAAATACATAAAAAATAATGGCAATGAAATACAGAATAGTGTTTAGAAAAACTCAAGTATACAGATGTAAGATAAGAGAGTATTATGATCTTTTAAAGTGCAATGTATCTGCTGTATGTGTTAATATTATATTGAGTTGCTGTTAATAGTCTTACCAGTTGCAGAGGAGAATCCTGGCTGGTTAAAGTTGTACTGGTTCACTTCATTATACCAGCGATCAGACACATCTTCACCTGTCAGCACATGTACACAAACACACACCCAAAGGTTCTCATGTAAATGAGGCATACGTCAAAACCTTATGTTATCACAATTTCCTTTTAAATGTAGGATTAAACATTTTTGTAATTTGGTTGTAAGTATAATATTTTAAGCGGGTAATCAGAGATTCCAAAAAACAACCAGACTTTTCCATGAAACTATATGACCTACTGTACATTTATTGACACTTTACAAATCACTCTGGACCAGCCCGACATTCCATTGGTCTTAGTAATCAACTTTAGACTGAACATGAAGGTAGTCAATGCATAATGAATCCCAGCTGTTGGGAGGAGACAGCTCCTGCTTACAGTGGTATCAATAGCAACCAAGAGTCAAAAGAAAGAAAAAGCAAGAAGAGGGAATAGGACAGTTTTCATACCTGTTTGATCATAAGACGCCCAAGCTAAATTTTCCCCACAGTTTCCTCTACTAGACTCAACGCTGTGCTTCAGAATCCTGGTGCTAGCCAGACTCTCAGCATATCTACAAGACATATGCATTCATGCGGACATCATTAGCATTTAGCTATGGACAAGTGATGTGAAGGCCAAAGAAATAGAATGGGCTACAGTTTAAAGAGCAGAAATAACACAGATAGGAAAATCAAAACAGTTCTCACCGTGCTGCTTCACGGCTCAGTTTATTGCTTAGTTTTAAAGGTGGAGCTTGATGCTTTCTCCTGTATTCATTGTGAGTCTTTAGCACATCCTCACAGAAAAGCCTGGAGGCTGTATAGTGAACAGGAAATCAATAGCAAGAGATTACAAAGCAACTTTTCTTAGTCTTTTCTAAAAATCAAGCAGGCATACAGGCTAGACCTCCCTACTAGGAATGGAACAGAGAAGATTATGATTAACTACAGAGCCGGTGCTGGTATCATCTAAATATATTACAGTACATACAGCGCAGTACATAAATATATAGATGGGCCACAGGTTTCAATCTGGGAAATAAGCTTTAGGGCGTCTTAATATTTAGCAATCTGCAGCATGCACTCGGGCAGTGCTAGCCCGGACAGTTTGGTGGATCATAAACCGGATTATCCACGTTAAAAAACATCATTGACGTGTTCCAAAGGGCATCTTATGTGCTTCAATAAAAGAAGGAAATCTGACCCTTAGTATTAAGACGTTAACATGGTCAGTGTCACAAATGTACCTATGATATTAATGAGCTAAACACTGGCACAGCTACTCCATTGCGTAAGAAAAGTCTGTTCCTACGTGTATGGTTTTACTAAAGTTTAATTTAAGGCAGTTTATTTGAACTGCTATGAACTGACGCAAACAGTGTTAGCTCCCTTAACCAAAACTATTAAACTGGACAAATGTTGCCCAACAATTGTGCATGTGACAACCGCAGAGGCATTAATCCAACTACATGATGCTGTTCTCTCAGGACAAAGCAAGGATTTAGTAACTAACAGTCGTGGGTACGCGCACACACACGCGCGCGCACGTACAGCGTGATAAAACTGGCATATACTCAACCTGTGCTGACAAGACATCATTCAGCAGCAGACGGCAGCGATATTCATCTGACATTACAGATTACGAAAACAGAAGTTTAGACGTGTGTACTCACCTGACTTTCCCATGGTGAAAGAAGACTCTTCTAAGTTATGCTGCTGCTTGTATGTAAATTTCTCTCACAGATCCCGGCAGCTGTTACAGCACTTCTCCCCCCACCCTTCTCTTTATTCTGCCTCTCTCTGGCTTGCGTTTTCCAGCTAAACTAGCCCAATGCAGTTCCTCATCCTCTGCAATCCATAAACCTCAACATATTCCAAAGCGTCATACAAACAAACTCACTTCTACAATTCTTCTAACTCACTTCCCTATGCAAATGTATCTTCTCCCTCTCTCTTTCCTCCTACCACACCTTCTCACATACTTTCTCTTACACTTTGTGTAGGGCAGATGGGTCTCTCCGCTCAGGACTGTGGTGATGACATCATCTGTATGAGCCATGTGACCTTATATGGTGTTGGCACTGCTGCTTTCAGCTGGAAACAGAGCTTAAACTAATCCAAACAAACAGCATGTACATTGCAAAAGCGCAAACACTTTGAAAAAGAAAACTGAACAATTGAAGAAGAAAACTGTAACAAATGGCTTTTTGGCAGATTACATGTACTGTACCATTTTAAATCAGAATTTAAAGTCAAGCTCTGTTTAAGGGTAGAAGGTGATCGTTTATCATCTGAGGTAAATTATTATTAGATCAATTACCTTTTTCTGATAAGAGAGGTCATTTGCAAGGAGGAAAGGAATAAGGGTTGTTTCTGCTCTAGTAAACAATATGATCTATCACAAAATTTAGACTGTTTGATATCCATTATTTATTAAAGGTGTGCCCCTAACCCTGACGTACCTGACTGCAATTATAAAGAAACATGAACATTTTAAAAAGGTCAACGTTGGGCCTAAATATATGTGAGTGAACAAGCATGAATCTATCTTATCTGCAGATCAAAATCTAGCTAGACAATCACTGGTGTAGTTACTAAAGGTGTAATACTTTAAGGCAAGGCAAAGTAATTAAATGAACCTTTTAACTGCTGGATAAAGGATAACAAAAACATACAGTCACATATTTATTGGTTTATCAATAGAACAACATGACATCAAGTAACATAATCAAAGCCGAGTAGAACAATTAAATTCAAAACTGAAGGATATACTAAACTAATTTTCTGCACAACATCACGATTTAAGACCTATTGTGACATGTGATAAAACATAAGCAAGGACACTTAAGGAACAAAAATGACAGAATAATGGCAGTGAATGTAATGATATTGACATAAAACCAGGATTTTTTGGTAAAAAATGTGACTAGCCAGGTTAGGTTTAGGCAGTACCATTCAACAAAGACCTCTGGTGAACAATAATAAAAGTACCATTGTGAACAACAATATAATATATAAAAATATAGTTATATTACATTTTAAGGATAAGACACTAACTCTCATGGGGAAATCCCTGTATCATTAGCTGGGGTTGAATTGTTTTACAACAGTGGTTCTCAATCAGGGACACGGCACCACCTGGAAAACCTCAGTAAACTTCCAACAGAGCTGCAAGATGACTTCTTGCTTTTAAAATAATCTAACATAAATAAAACGCTACGAATTTCCATTGCAGTCTGTAAGGACTGATTTTTCTTACAACAATGGCAAGTTTTATAATGACACTATTATCCATTTCCTGTATTGATACTTCCCTGTATTGTTCGTTTATAAGATTACCACATTGATTCTATACAATTCTAAAATGTGTTACTTTGATTCTGATAACCATGTACTTGAGCTGTCTTTATTAAACAGATGGTGTGGTAGCACAAGGGGCCTCATTATACTTTGTTATACTTTGTGAATGTGATGTGCCTATAGTCCCAAGCCTTAGCCTAGCCCAAACTGACCTTAAGATTGGTTAGAACCCTCTCAGCATTGTATACACTCAATGGAGTTTCTGGGGGTTTGAGCAGACAGGGTTAAGACACTTTACACACATTTAATCTGTTTAATAGCCTGTCCTGATCCACATGCAACACCCACCCTGGCTCCATGTGAAGCTGAAAATGTGAAGCGGAAGTTTCCATAGGGAGATTTCCTCTGGAAGGCCTTGAGGTGGTGAAGTATTTAGGGACAGGCCCGCTGGTTGTGAATTTGGGTACGACAGAACAAGGATGACAGAAAATGACGCCCGGCTGAGCATATGTCATCAGGTGTGATTGATAGGAAATGGGACGTGTCTGATGGTTGGCCGAACCCTAAATCTTGAAAAATATGCTCAAGACCATGTTTTCCATGTACATGGTGTGGCTTGGCAGTAATATATATACTTTGTTTGCATAATTATTTTCTGCACACATTAGAAAACTGAAAGGTCTGCTGTATTTCTCTCAAAAGGTGTCAAAACCACAATACAGCTTGCTGTCTCCGAACTTCTCTTTGTCAGGTCATAGTGACGTTGGGAAATACCGTTTCTATCATTGTCCACCAGAGGGCTCTATTGATTTCTTAGTACCTTATCCACGCAACCCAGAAACGAGATAAATTTTAATTTTCTTTTGTAGATATAAAGGCCCTTTGGTATTTTTCACTTCACTTCAACTTTGTTTACGATCTATACTCATGACTTAATTCATAACCGATTACAATAATCAGTTCTATTTTACTTTTATTCTACTATAATTTTACTCATACTCATTCGAGTTTATAACTTTCACTTTTATTTTACGAGCTTGTACATTTAATTAATTAATTCGTTTATTAAAGTTTCATTAGTTAAAATGCTATAATTACATATACATTAATCTATAAAAAACATCATTGACTTGTCTGAATAGATCACATTATCACATCTCATTACTACCATCACATTAAACTTGTTTTAATGCAAACAATACCAAAAACACAGAATTCAATGTGATAAATATGTACAAAAATGAACGTTGCGCGTTTTAAAGGGGAGTGCCGCTTGTGAGATACACTTTGAGTCATCGAAAGAACCAGCCAAGCGGAATACATGGTAAGCTGCACAGCAACAGCGAACATATCTTAAACATCATTAAAACTGACTCATATGTTTATTGACGGCCATGGAACCGACTAACACCTTTCTATACCAACAGGGCGTACTGAGCAAAAAGCAGTTACGCTCGCATTTCTGCTGTGTATCAAAGCTAGAAGCAGCAATTCTGACCGCCGAATTTACATTATTGCACACCACATAATTATGAATCTTTAAGAGTTTTGAAAGAAATTCTTATCTGTATTTAACAGCATCAAGAGATATTAGTGCTGCCTTGTATTGGAACATTTTTTTAGTCTAGAGTCTATCGTTGTATATCACAAGAAACTCTACCCAGCATTTCTTTAGACGCACTTCTAAGGGGCATTAAACTGCAATGTGGGGGTTGTTTTTTTCTGGGAAGTGCACTAAAAGAATGCTAAGGTCAGAAAGATACACCAATAAAGCATCATAAATCTGTCACACACACAACGAAACACAGAGAGAACCAGAACCAGAGAGAAGTCAAACAACACGATAATTTATTAACCCAGGAAGTAGGCGAATATAAGCTGGGTTGCCAATGGAGGCATGCTTATCTGAGAGCGTGGGAACAGCAGAAACTAGGAGCGAGGGAGTCGAGTCAAACACACAGGAGTGGACTCAATGTCCCACGCGGAGGGGTGTGATCTGTAGATCAGACGGGGACTGAGTGTGGAACGGAGGTATATGTAGTGAGTTTGGGATGGGATGCAGGTGGATGTAATCAGAACTCAGGAGATGATGAACGAGTGGGCGGTGCTGCGGGAGGTGATACAGGTGGCAGTGACCGAGGTGATAAAAAACCTGGCTAACATCACATTTTTAGCAGCACTGGACAAAAAGTGACAACACAATCAACCAGCACATTCATGAGAAATAGTTTTAATTAACACCAAAAGTCTTTGTGTGAGGTCAGATTTCATGACGTCCCTCTGCAACAGTAATATTTAACATGAGGTGTTATTTGGTCAGGAAGCAAATACAGGAATGTTTTTAGAGGCCATTTTTTGTAAGAGTTGTGCTTTCTGCTCTTAACAAAGGAAGACTCGCCTGTTTCTGACTTCCGCCTGTGGGTTTGTTAGACATCACCTAACTGCTAAAGCTCCTTCTAATTAAATATTGTTCTTTGGTGTCTGGCATAAACATACATTTATGCAACAACATAACATGTCTTGAATAAACATAGACAGAGGCCAGAATAATTTTCCTCACCAAGTGCTTTATTTATGTAGCATAGACAGAGGTGCAAAACATTTTCAAACTCTGATAGTAAAAGAACAGACAAAAAAGCAAAATGTACCCTCCACATAACTGACATCCACTGATATTAGTGATTACAAAAATAATACAGCCTACACAACACCACCATAAATTTTCATCATCATCTTTGTCATTTACATTTAAGGGGCAGCTGCAGGTTATCTTTCCGAACCCTAGGTGACGTGTCAAAAGTTAAATGAAGAAAAAAGCATCCTTTCAACATACTTCCTCTCGTGTTTCTCCTGAAATGAAAGTAAAGGGGCATGAGCCTATTAAGAAACAAAATTACAGACAAATACTATAACAGTGGTCCGAGCACTATATTCCAAGTCTTCTGAAGTTATATGTTTTAGTCTGTATGGTACACAAAGCTTGCATGACATTAACCACAGAAAACCGTAAGAAATAATAACGACAGCATTTTTTATTCTTTCTTTTAATAACTAAAAAAGCTTTATTTTCTTAAAAGGTTCTACAGCACAACCATTACAGTTACTGGAGACAAATCAACAGCCTATAGCTCCAATACTGTCCTTATTACTCAGGCCTGATGTGATCAAAGTCACACTGCACAAATTCCTCTTTGTTAATATTTAGACTTCCCCCCTTACATAGTGTGAGACTCTCAAACAATTTCTCTTTGCTAAAACTAAAAATCTGCCCATGTGGAACATGGAACGCGACTCCAATGTGATCCCACACGTAGAACTTATGGAGTTTCTTATGCAGCCGGTGTGCTTTCATGTTAAAAGACAGCCGGAAACGATGTGTTTCACTGATTGCCTGTGCACGCCAGATAATGGTGTTATTGTGGAGCACACACACTGCATCTGGGGTGTCCTGCAGGCGGGGATAGTCAATGAACAGGTCTTCTGCATCAGGACCATGAAACAAGATAGAATACATCACCTCCTGTTTATACACAACGGTCTCAAAAATACGAACGTGGGGCTCTCGGCCATCGCAGAATTGATTTTGGTAGGTTTGCAGCAGATCAGGAATGGACATCCTGAAGCGGAAGTTCCCCAGGCGAGAAGAAGACAGGAAGGCTGGAGAGGAGGTGAACTTGTGCAGAAAAGGTTTAACTGGGTGGTAAACATAGTTTTCTTTCAAGTATTGATACTCAGCTCTAGAAATGTCCTGTCTTGAAATGTCCAGGCTCCACCAGACTAGATCACGTGTTTTTGATCCTTGCTTCAGCTTTTTGAACCCACGTTCAGTCATGATACCATGGCATCCATCGAAGTTAGTGTCATGTCGAAGGTATGACACTTGAAACTGTAGCTTCTCAGGGTATCTTGGTATTGTTTGGTATAGGTAACTAGTTGGAAATTCCATTTCTTCAAGATCATCAAGTTTCTGGTGCAGCCCCTTAAAGAATCGTTCTTTATATCCTCTTTCATTGTGTCTTTCCACATACATTTTCAGCTTTGGACAACCTCTGATTTAGAGCTGAAATGGAATAATGATAGCTTGTTGCAACCTAAGAATAGACAGAACAAGAACAGATATTAAATTTTCTTCTTGTTTTTTACAGGCATTCTCCCATTTGTGGAAAGAATTCAACAAAGACAAACATAGTATGTGAACCAAGAGCCTCTATCCTGTGGAATTTCCTTTTGCTTGTGTATACTTAACATTCTTAAAACTGAGAATGTGTCTGTATTTCATTTGCCCTGTGATAGATGTTCAGGGTATTTCCCTGCCTCAGCCTGAGACAGCTGGCATAGGCTCCAGCAACCCCAGTAGGGATAGATATGTATAGAAAATGGATGAATAAAGATATTTCCTTTAATAATATTTTCATGAAGCGTTAATAAAGCTAACAAGAACATTTTGTTTGTCCCTGTAACTGCCAGAATCACAGTAACTACTACATACTTTCACATGTAACTAATTTTCAACAAAGTAAAATAATTTGGCTAAAGATGCTGATACAATTTAAATGAAAGGATCTCAGCTATTTAACTAATTAACATTATGAGCAGATTAGTCTGGCTAAATAATATTATCATTATATAGTTAATCTGTCTGCTTTCTGTGGAAATCGAAACTTTAGGCATGTCTAACAGACATGGTACCAACATGTCCACAGCAAAAACAAGGCAAATATTTCCCTAACACAACTTCTGGAATTAATTCTGTACAATTAGAGAATGACAGAATAAATCATTAGCTCTTGTAGTGTTTTTGTTTTTAATTTGTGTCATCGTTTTAGTTTGTGACATATTTAATAGATTTTGAATAATTGATGCCAGTTACAAGAGCTACTCAAACTGAAGTACAAAAAAATACATACAGTTACATTAAAAATTACATGTGATTATTTACTTACCAAATTGATTTTAAGTGCTGTCCTGTTCACCAAGTCAATGCAACAAATGAGGAAGGAGCCCAGAGAGTGGTCTGGATGATGGGGCGGGGCAGGTTTTTTGAACAGTTAGGCAAATATAATTTCAAAATAAAAGACTGATACATAAAATATTAAATTATATCATTATAATACTATATTACATATACTACTATATATACTATTATACTACTAAATTATACTAAGATCATTCTTACATTTTAAAGTTAGTTGTGCATTATTGCATTGTTCCTTATAACAAACATTCTGATTTGGTGTCATCAGAACTTGTCTGTTGAATCTTGTCTGTTAAAACTTTACACTTTGGTTATGTACTGTCACACTATATAGAATTATTCCTTCTATATACTTGTTCATTCACTGACAGTCACTGTGAATCTGATATTCATTCCCACTGTAATGCAGGCACACTGTTAATTTCTCACTAAATTTGTATCATTAACACCACTTACTTGTGCAGGAGAACTAAACACGTTGGACGTGGTGTATGTAGCGCTGCAATTACCCAGTACAACATGTATGATTTAAAAGTTTGCAGTTAGAAATAGTCAACAATACAGAGTGCTTGCTGCTAAATTTGATTTAATCAGTTGAAGTAATCTCTACAAACATTTTATTGATAAAGGTATAGGGCCAAGAAATAAAGCCTTAGGAATGACATTTTGTTATTATTCTTAGGTTTACCTGTTAATTCTTTCTATTTGAAGTATCACTGAAATTTGACTTAATTCATTTCTTAGAATTACCATACAGATTGTGTGGTCAAATTTAATCATGTAACCATGAAATTGTTCAATCATGTATTTCTGTAATAAGTCTGTTTATAGTACTCTTATAGTTATTGGTTGATGTTTAAAATATATTTTGGCTGGAAACAACCCTTAACACGGTCAGACTAGATGAAGACATAACTAGACTTTCTGTCTCTAGACATTCTGTCTCTGTACATGTGTGGGTGTCAATCTTATATCTCCTGATACTATGCAGAATATGCTAGGCCCAAGTTTTTTTTTCCTTTTTAGTTGTTCCGTTTGACACACACACCGGACAGTTGGTTCTAACTATTTCTTACGTGCAAAAAAACAAGGCCAATCCAGAGCAATTGGAGGTGTTCAGGGGTGTTTCCTGTTTTTCCTTATTTAGCGTTTTCCTGTTTTAGCTACACATGATAAAAAGGGCGCACTTCTTTGCATGCAATGATGCGCAGTGTTACTGAAATTGCTGTGTCAGTAACTCTTTAATAAAGTATTTTTTGTTACACTTTTACCCCTCTCAATTTTGCCCCTTTTTCACCACAATTGTTTTGGTAGTGTTTCTTTGCTGGTATTTCTCTCTTTATGTTTTCTATCTTCTAGAGTCTTTCAACTGTCTGCCGTTATCAGTGAAGGCCACGGTGACCCGCTCTGCCTTGAGAGAAGAGCTGACAAAGAGCTGATTTATGTTGGTGGGGATAACTGTAAAACAAAAAACCCCAAGCGTTTAAATTTAAATGTTACAAACAGTTACAATTTTGTCAAGATAGATTTTTTATTTTATTTCATGGCACACTTTTTGGCTGCTGTTACAGCTTTTTCGAAGTATGCCAGATGCATTCATAGTATTTGATGAAATTCATATGTAATTCTTTTGACCAAGCAACTATGTCGTTTATGGCATTGTGAGCTATCCGTTAACTGTTAAGAGAATAAGAACACAAAGCCACATAATAGTGTCGTGGATTTGGAGAGAGATATCTGCCCAAAGATGTCCAGTCGAAGGAGTAGTTTAACAAAAATAGTATTTATTGAAGAGTTGTAGACAACATACAACATTGGTACATTCACGATGGTACATTCATGATCACACAAAGCCAATGACGAATGTTCCCCCACTCTTATGTGGAGCTTCACTATATACTTCTTAGGTCATGAAAGCCCTACTTGCAGTTTCTATCTTGGGGTACAATTCTCCTTTTATCTTCCTGACAAACGAATTCTAACTGCCTTTGTGGTTTATCCAAAAAAAAAACACCTTATGCATGTTGAGCCAATTAGATTCCTTCAATGTTTTTTACAGTTTGACTAACTTTTACTGAACTTCCCTAACCTTCCAGACTCTGCATACAGTTTCATCGTGAAACTGCATGGCTCCATAGCTCAGTGGTTAGAGCACTGGTCTCGTAAACCAGGGGTCGTGAGTTCGATCCTCACTGGGGCCTGAATGACACTATAGAGGTAATTTTAAACGATAGATATAATCACTCAGGAGCTAAACACAGAAGTTACTGCTAAGTCAATACAAGAAACTCTGAAGAGTGGGCGTCTCTGAAAAAAAGAAAGGTGAATGAATAAAGAATCTTAAGAATATTTGGCTAGTAAGAAAGTTGGGATAGTTCCGGGAGGCTGACTGGTCACTTGCTAAGCTTAATTTCTGATAAAGGCCAGCTTTGATCTCCTCTTAGAGCTACTGTAATCCTGTCTAACTTTATTAAACAAGATGTAGCTGTTTCTCAACGCTGCAGGTGGTGTATACAAGACACACCCCTTAAAGTGTGCTTAGGGATGTGAGTACCTTTCATATGGTAAACACGACAATTCTGGAACAGGCCTGGCTCCATAGCTCAGTGGTTAGAGCACTGGTCTTGTAAACCAGGGGTCGCGAGTTCGATCCTCGCTGGGGCCTAAATGATTCCAGAACTACTTTTTAGAAAGAGAAAACAATGGTTAAATGTATGAAAGCCAATAAAAGAAACCATGTTGATCTGAAATATACAAAACTGTTGGAACAGAGCAGTCGAAGGTTTAAATAAAGCACGTAAACTTGGAATGTGTCAGGCTTGTTTGCTTCTGTTGTGGCAAAAATAATGTTTCTCACCAAGTAAGAGACAAACTCAGATTCTTTTGTCTTCGAAGCTTTAATTTGTGCACAAATGGTCAGACAGTCATACAGAACATACGTTGCTGATGAGTGTGACAAAATAAGGCAGCAGCTCTCAGTCTTTTATTCCCCTTCCCCAAGGTTGCCTAATCTAATCACCCTCTACCTCCTGTCATAATTCACATAATAATCTATGTACGTGTGTGTTTGTCCTTAACATATGTGGCGACGTCTAGGAAAGTTATGGCGAGTCAAACAGGTGATACAGGATAACATATCTATTTGCATAAGAGCCCTGCTCTCCCCCAATGGCGTTGTTAATCAGAAGGTCAGAGCCCATGTAGCTCATTCTATAATTCAGAAGATCTTAAAAAGTCAAGACCCAGGTGATGCGTACACTACTAAATATCTTAAAATTAAACATAGGGTGATAGATATATAACATGGTTAACTTGCACACGGCTAAAGCACAGCTAAGATTACTAAATATGTTTTAGATTGCTAAATTTCTTCCACACTTCCAAGGAACTTGTGACAAACAAAATCACTGTATGTATAAGTCTCATTTAACAATATCTACTCCTTTGCTAACAAGTAGTGTCAGAAACACTCATGAAAACCATCATGTGTACAAACCAAATACTGATTTATTCATAAACAAATAAAAAGAGTATTTACAACTAGGTAAAAGACAAAGCTACAAAGACATAAAAGTGGAACAATATCAAGACAACAAAGAAAACACAAATGAGCTAACACAAGCGCACACAAATACTAACCGGTTGCTGGAGGTACATTAACAGTGCTGCTAGAATGAAGTTCTTACTGCCCAGATCCACCACACAGAAAAACAATGTGTCAAAGATCAAAAGCACAGCCTCATTACTATAAAAATGGACATCAGCGAAAAAATGAGAATTATCTGAAGAAAAATAAACAAAAACATTCACCAAAACAATCAAGAGAAATCATGTTTCCTCACGTTTAAAAAGCCTTCTGAAAATGTTCTAAAGAAGCAGAATATTTAAACAATAAATACAGCACATACAAATGTAGTGACTGAGTTTATGTTTGTATACATGATTTTCAGAGTATGTTTACCATTGTAAAAAATGCTTTTTTCCAGTGGTTCTATGAATTCTATACTGATAACTCTCTTGAATAGTAGCTTGTCTTACAATGTGCCTGACAAAACAGCATTCAGAATGAACAAAACAAAATATAAAGAAAACACACAATGAGTAGCAATAAGTACAATTCCTACATGATCAATGACTGAGCACAGAAATCTGTTCATGGTACGGTATGCTTTAATGTTTTGCTCACAAATGTTGGCTGTACCACCAATCTTAAAGTCCAGTATTTCTGGAGGGAAAGATAATATTAGTCACCCATAACATACATGATTCGTTTGTGTTTGTGTGTGTGTGTGTGGGGGGGGGGGGATTATCCCAAAAGCAACTACATTTATCCATCAGGCAGATGCTTTTATTCAAAGCAACTTACTTAGCACCAGTGTTTCTGTAGTTCAAATGGTGGAGCACAGCACCCAATATACCGCCATTGTGGGTTCAATCGCTGGGAACACATATACTGATAAAATGTATCAATTTATGTTGTGAGTCACTTTGGATATAAGTGTCAATGTAAATGTCTTCCTTTAATTGTGTTATTAGCTTGTGTTATTATTGGTAGTGTAAATAGCCTTAGCTTTATATATAAACAATAGAAGTATGGCTTTATTTAACTAGGTAAACATGAGTGTGTGTGAGTGTTTATACCCTGCTGAGTGGCTCGAGTATCCGGTCATATTATACATATTATACTGAGTATCTAAGTTTGGCAACAGTCCCCTTTGGCCACACAGATTCTCCTAACACAGAAACACAATCAGTATGTAAGTGTACCATTCATATTTCTATTATTAAAGTTTGTATAACCTAAACTCTGTCTCACCCCCTCCCTTATCAGTTTTAAATCCATCTCTTCCATGTTAGTGTCAGCATGACCATGAACAGAATGCCCATGAATGTAGTAGCCAAAACATCGGTGAGACAACAGCAGCACTAAAGTCTAAGAGTACACATACATTTCAAAGACAGTCAAAAATCAATAAGGAAACATTACATTTCACAAATGGTCTAAAACTGTCCACTTATTAGCTATAAAACATGGAATCTGGTCCCTGTGTCTCACAATAAAGACAAATTCTAGCTTAATACTAACATTGCTAATGGAGCATAGGTCTATAAACTGGCGAATCTTGTGTTCAACAAAGCATTCAAGTAACACTGTGAAGAATATCACCTAAAGAGAAATCGCGCAAATGGAACATGAAATAGCACACAAGCCGAAAGCTCACACAAATACATGGTGAGTATTAAAGTGTATTAGCTAAACTAAAAGATTTACTGGTCTGGGTAAGAATGCAAACTTGAGGGCCATTTTAGGATCTCCCCTATGCTAATATTAAATGTATGAGGTAAACATGCAAAAACTGATATAGATTACATTGGGGATGCATTTAGGATAAACATTGCAATATGTAATGGCTCTTGGTGCCCCCACCCATGTGAGTTGGTGGCCATTTGTTCATGTCTTAGTCAAGACTGTATTTCAAGCCTATGGTGTGAACCTATCTTTATTTATATGATAATGAAGTTGTTTAACTGTGTCATCCTGTCTAACTTCCCTAAAGCTGCAGGTACATATTAGACACACCCATTAAGGTGTGACTTTATAAGTTATAAAGGACAAGTGACAATCAGGTCTGGCTCCATAGCTCAGTGGTTAGAGCACTGGTCTTGTAAACCAGGGGTCGCGAGTTCGATCCTCGCTGGGGCCTAAATGCAAGTTTCCTTTTTAGAAACAACGAATGATGTTTAGATGTATGACTGCCAACAGAAAACAAACCATTCTGATCTGAAAGTTCAACAATACTGGAACAGAACAAGTTTCAATTAGGCACTTAAACCTAGAACTTGTGAGTCTAGAACTTGTTACTACATGCTGAGCACTAACAAACACTCAACTCATTTAAACCAACAATGCTTTATTCATTCAACATCAATAGCAACATCCATACAACTTGTTGTGGCAGATAGTAGTTGTTCAAAACAGCACTCATGACTTTGTTTGGGGATTTATTATTAGTTATATGATGGTTGGCTATTGCTGAGGCTTGTGGTTATGTCAAACCAACGTCTCTCCCACCTTCTTACTTTTGTTGGGTCTGGTAACTCCTCTTTATCTGTCTTATGCAAGCAACATCTATGCCGCAGAAGCACAGAAAATAAAACCATAATGTTTTCACACCTCCTTTTGCTTTAATGACACATGGCATGAACTGCCCCCGTCTATTAGTTCTGCCACCCACCTAGCTCCACTGAACCATCTCAACTCTCATTTTTCTGATGCCTGAGAAATCTCTAACTACAGAACTATTAATACAGGTTCGTCATGCCTCAGACAGAGTTTTTAATAAAGGTTAGTCATGTGAAAAATTTATGAAAGTATCATGGAAATAAGTATTACAAAATAACAGAAGTACCAAGTAAAACAAAATACTTTACATATGGTAAAAAAAATCACAAAACAAAATTCTTCACTTTAATATTTTACATCATGTTTCCTTTTTGTAATTCTCGCAAAATACAAAAATATTTGTTTCTAAGGTTTAAAGTTTTTTTATTGTGATCTTTGACTCTTCTGTATATGGCTGCTTGCCTTTACGTGTATACGCTTTCACCTGTAGTAAGTCCGAGCCGCAGAGAACTGGATAGCGGAGTATATATATCATATTTATGCTGATGCATAAACTCCACACGTTTGTGCTAAACATGATGATTCATAATATCCAAAAATGTTTTATTGGAATGTTTTATCCTAAAACTTAGCGTTTACAAATCGAGTAAACAGTTAGTCTAGTCCAAAAATCTGTAGCTACGCTTACCTGATTTACTTGTATTTTTCAAAATAGCTTTTCCCATCACAATCTGAAGGCTGTTGAAAATATATAAAAAACTGATGGCAGAAATCGATGTTCAGTATATTATTGAATATTATGAAAATTCTACACAAAACCTTTTGAGCGCTCCATTCGCCATGGTACAGATGACGTATGATGACGTGCATGTTCCGGTTTAGTACCCAGGAGGCGGGTCGCTGCGCGCTCTTTAAAATCATGCTGAAAGGAAGTTAAGCGTTTCCCGCCGAGCGCGTGAACAGTGATGTTTGCACGAGTTTTCCGCGACCGAATATTTTGTTTAAAAAAGCATTTATTTTGAGTTACGTTTCAGAGAAAAGGACACGGTAAGTATAAGAGGAATCACGCATATCCCCCTGCAGATGGTTGCAGAGTTTTTTTGTTGCTGGAAGTAACCACAGTTATGAACAAAGAAGAGAACTAGTGTAGTTTGTAAACTGATTTTTTGGTTCTTGTTGAGATGGTTCCATTTAAAGTCAAGTTGATTTTTAAGCATGTCTTATGATTTTTTTTAACAGATACCACTGGTTTAAAAGAAGAATCTGATCATGACAATAGTGGTTCTGCGTTTGCAAGGTTTACACACAGAAGCAGGATCTGAAGATATCCGCAGATTTTTTCATGGCTTACACATTCCTGAGGGTGGTGTTCATATCACTGGTGGTGAAATGGCTGAAGCTTTCATTATTTTTAATACAGAAAAAGAAGGTCAACTGGCCATGCGCTACTCGGGAAAACAACTCCGAGGCGCCTCTATTTCATTACATATCAGCAGTTTAGCCGAGTTAAAGCATAAAATGGAGTCAAGGCTGAGAAAACCAGCAACCCAGGTAAAGGAAACTAAAGCTGTGTCATTGACGTCATTCTCACCAGACACCAGCGCAGCTCTTTTGCTTAATCTAATGGCTGTCGTTCAAGGACAGCTTTCCGACAGCAAAGTGAATGAATGCAAAATGCCTCCAGCAATGAATCATCAAAGCAAAGCTTCTAACCAAATGTCAGAAAAGATTAATCAAACCGTTCAAAGGCCCTCAACTGAAAACCAAACAAATGCAGATATTGCTCAATCTGTAAGACCAGTTTATGGGTTGACCTCTATGGAGCAGCAAAATGGGTTAAGAAATTCCTGTAAGCCAGGCTACCTTCGGCTGTATGGATTTCCAGACTCTGTTGCTGAACAAGATGTACGCCATTTTCTACAGGGACTCTCAGTCTTGGGAGTTATTACAAAGATTCAATTACAACTGGGTTTCTGCTGCCTAGTGAAGTTGGCCAGTTTTGCAGAGGCTGAGGAAGGATTGAAGTACAACTGCAGAAAATTTGGGGAATGTAGGATTGAGGTTAGACATGCCCATGAGAGGATGTGGACGGATGCCATGGAGCAGTCTAACAACTGCATGCGTAACGTGCAATCTCACACTTTCTCGGATCAAAAGAACGACGTAAACATGGACAGAAATACAATCAGAGGTTTCTCAAGCAAAAGAAGTGCTGAGGATCAGCCATTATCAGGATCTCCAAAACGATACTCCCCACCTCAAACAGAACTTTACGTTATAGTCAATAATCTTTCAAAGAATATAACCAAGACAGAGATCAAGAGGATTTTTGGCTGCGAGGGAATCCCAAACAGTAGAATTAAACATTTATTAAACAAGTGGGGAGAGCGGACAAGCACTGCTTTCATTACCTTTGGGCATGCAGAAGATTATGCCTCAGCTCTGAACATGAATGGCACCATTATTGGCCTACAGAACATCGAAGTGTCATCCATTACTAGGGAAGAAATGTTTGCTATACTTGGCAGAAACAGATGTATTAAAACGTGGAGACCACCGCCTTACAGAAAAGACTATTTCGCCATGTCATGCATATATGCACGAAATTTTCCTGCAGATGTCAGGAAAACGGAGGTGAGAGATTTTTTCTTGCGCTTTACCGTCTGTGAAAATCAAATCGTATTGCTTGTGGACAACCAGGGCAATGGTGTTGGAGAGGCTATAGTGCAGTTCGGTTGTGAGGAAATTGCCAGACAGGCTCAAAGCCTTCACGGGAAATATTTCATGGGAACAAAAATTCTACTCACTTGCATCACATATCAGCAGATGGAGGAGATACTTGGCACACGGTGAACAATTGGACATATGAGCACAATGACATATGAGTGTACAATTCATGTAATGACTACAGATTCATCACTTAAAGATTCCGAACAAGCTTTTCTATTCCCAATGGCATTGTATTGAATCTATAAGATGTACATAAAGACATTTGGCTTAAAAATGCATTAAAAATGAGTTGTTTTGGCCGAAACAATTAAAGTGCCTAACCAAAAAATATGAGCAGTGTGCAAAAAACGGCTTAATATTATCTGATTAAGAATTCCATATTTCAGATATTTACAGTTTTTCATACAGTGATTTGCTAAAAACTTTATATTTCATTTCAATGGTTCAAAAAAGAAAAGTAAATAATGCACAGATTGTTTATTTGCTTGCACATTTAAAATCACAATATAATCAGCCACTGTTTGCTTGTTTCAAGTTGTAGCTACCAAATAATAAATAGTAAAAAGATTTGGTATTTTACCAGTCTGTCTAATTTATAATTAACCTTTAATCACAAACACCATCTGTTCTCTGTGCTACACATTTGTATGCCGTGTTCTGACCTTGATCAACTTCTTGTACTCTTTACTCCTTTAAGTCTTCGGTTATTATTAAATATGCATTAAGAAATAGTTGCTCAAAAGGAGAAGTGAGCATGGCTACATTTGAGCAAGTGTAAGAACTAGAGTTAAACTGTAGAACAGAGGTCTTGTAACAATTCTGCATTATTGTTCTGTTGTACGTAAACATTGACACATCTACTTCAAGGAAATAAATCATATTTTTTGATGTTATGATTAAGAGTGTCAACATAAAACAGTTAATCAATATATAGGTGCATGGTTGAGTTACTATGAGTCTTACTATTAAATACATGCCTGAAAGGAATGTGAAAAATAAGCTGTTTGTTTTTGCACTACCATTAAAAAGAATCTGAGGAAACTAGAGATAGGAAGGGCCATAAAACACGAGCTGAGAGAGAAAGAGGGACCTCACCAAAAAGTCTTCTATTTGCTCTGTGGGCCAATTCAGCTTTATTTTAATAAACCTATTTTTGAAGACTTCTGAATTATTTAGTTTATAATCCCTTAGGCAAAAAAGAAACGGAAGTAAACCTAAAGACAATTAGTTTTTAGTGTATCATTAGGGCTCACTTAGACTACTCAATCTGATTTTCAAAGATATTTTCAAAGGAACAGTAAAATTACACAATCATACAAAAGGTACTTTGTTTATTTAGACTATCAGTTTATTTTCCATACTATGGCAACAAACATCTTCAGAAACAAATAGAGAACAAATGCACTGGCTTCATTTTTTTAAATGTAATCTTTAAAACTGTGTTGCTATAACAACAGCACAAAAATCAAAAGTTCTTTGAACACGTAAGAAAACACAATTTTAAATAAGCATACCTAAATACTGTAAAACTCAAAGCATCTTAAAAAGTGATGAAAAAAATTGGGTCAGACAGTAAAGGAAAGCATGTCCCAAATAGCTTGTAGGTTGAATTAAGTCTTGCTAGCGTCCATCAGATGAATGTTTAGTTGTAGAATCTTGATGAACCTAGGTAAAGGTCAAGGTAAAGGAGTTAAAACTTTACACATTTTTTAGACTGCAAAATGCTGAATGTAAACGTTACATGGAAAGAATGTCCTCTTTAAAAGCATTATAAATGGTGCAACTGGGGTACCTGGCATCCCACTGGAGAATCTGTCATTAGAGCTGTATGAAGGATGAGAGGATGAGAAGTCTGAGGGCATCGGCTTTAATCGACTGGGCACCTGGAAAACATTTAGAATTCAAATTGAATTTTATTTATATAGCGCTTTTTACAACGTTACATTGCTTCAGAGCAGCTTTACAAATAAAGAACATTTAGTACTTTAGAAAACATCATGGTACCTTACAAAGGAAGTGCAGAATTCAAAACACCCACCACATCCTGTATTGTCTGCAGAACAGCACTACAGCTCAGCTCAAAATTACATGCAACCAATTTTCCTACCCTTTGGAACTGATAAACAAATATGAACCTCTTTTCTTTACTATTACCCAAACTAGAGACTAAACTACGCAAAATATTCGCTAAGTACTGGATTATGTCTTGGGTCTCATTCAATAAACATTGTTCTCAGAATCAAATTATTTGTTTTTGTGTGTTGATCTTAATGGTTGTTAGCAATCACAGTGAGCAATTACCGATGAAATACTCCGTAGGCGATATTCCATGAGAATATCTGTGAGCTTCTGTGTGACCTTCAGAACAATCTGAGCATCGTCCTCGCTTTCAATATGAAAATCATCCTAATCATAACAAAAAAGGTTTAATGTCTCCAAATGGTGGATCATGTACACAAATGTTGGATTTCAACATGCATAAAGTTAGCAGTACCAGGTATCTGAGCAGTGTCGCTGGGATGCTACTGCCATCGCCTGGGCCCATCATTCTGTCTCCACTACTGCCCATGGGGATATCATCAGGGAAAGGTCTGTCCATTCCGTCCCCATGCCGGGCGATTCCATAGTCATCTGTGCCAATGTGGATATCATCAGGGTAATGTTGCATGCCGTCTCGTTCCATCATTCCCCTGTCTGGGCCAATCATGTTGTTACCATAGTGACCTGGGCTAGGAAAGCCCCCCATGTCAGGTGGGCCTCTCCTCATGGGGACATTAACCCTACCGTCATGACCCATGAACATAGCATCTGGGTTGGGACCTACAAATAAAAATCAAGAAACCGTTATAAATAATTTTCTTAATCAGACCAATTTCAATGCATGCTAATCCGTTTCATTATTAATGTGACATGAAGACAGGAGTATAAAGAAGATTATTCTCTCTACATAATTTAAAGCTACTGGCCCATAATGGTCTTAAAGAGGAAACTTGCACAAGCACTAACCTCGTAACCCTCGAGGAGGTCCAAGGATACCTGGGTTTCCCAGGAAGGCCAGGTTAGGTTGTGAAGATTCTAATATAAACAACAAACGACTGGGTAAGTAACTGGTGAAATTGAATACACACAACACTCAAACATTAGTCTTTTTAATTAGCTCCCCCTTGTGTCAATTACAAAAACTATTATTAGCAAATAACATGCATCTTTAGTCATTGTTTGAGTCAAGTCATTGTTTTCCCAATTACACACACATGTACGCGATTTGTTTCTGTAGCTCGTCCTCTTTCTCAACATGTTGCATGGTTGCACAATGTTCTCCAACTCCAAATCATTATTTAAATTTGAGCATGTGACTGTCTGGTGGCCTATATGACTGAAAACATCTGTGAGTGAATGGAAACTAGAGAGGAAATGATACGGGAATCGTGCCAGCATAGAAGAAGGTCTAATAGATCTGGGAAGTATGGTGTTTACAACAAATGTTGCACTTCAGAAATATCAACATGAGTAAAACAGTGAAAAACCCACACTGGTTCACCACTAGATTAAGGTTTGAGGTTTTGCTATTATAACTGCGGAGTCATGTGTCAGTTGTAGGACAAGACGACGATTGACTTACTCATTGCCTGAAAACCAGGCACTTCACAAGGCTCCTTAATCACCACCTAAAAACATCAGACAGAAACATGCGATAAGACATCTCAGTCATCCAGCACTCCAAAATCTCAAAATTCTGTGTTTGTCCATCACCTTAATTTGACCTCTGCCCTCTGTCCGTTCCACCTCTGCAGAAGCAGCTTTGATGGCTTTTCTGACGATTGGATCTTTCACTGCCTCCTCCTCCTCATGAGGAACCTTGTCTTTGTGGAATTGCTTCTGTTACCAGGAAAAATGGATGTAAATTAGTCTTTTCTTCCGCAACTAATTTACTAACACCCCCCCACTTCTATTCGGGGACAAAAAAAAAACAAACAAAAAAAACCTCTTATACTGTGTTGAAAAACCTGAGCCCTGTGTATAGCACTTATTCACTGTTGTCGCTTATTGTAATCGAAGTTGCTTCCTGTCCTCATTTGTAAGTCGCTTTGGATAAAAGCGTCAGCTAAATGACTAAATGTAAATTAATAAGCAGGGACACAAAATGAAAGACATGACCGTTTTTCGCATTGAACTATCAAAATGAACATTTGCAGAAACAAATCGTGATAGGTTAAATTTTTTTTTTGACAAGAGGTAGGCAAGACTGGAGAATATGAAAACTAAAAATGACAGCTAATATGCTGCAGGAAAATATGCAGGGAAAAACTTCATTGTCAGAAGTATTTTTGCAGAATAAAATTTAATGGCTGGTAAAATTTTACCATGTATCTGAAGCAGTGCTTCCAGCCCGTGATATGGGACAGAATTTCCTTCTGCAGCCGCTGAACCTTGCACAGTTTACACTGGTAATGTGGAGGAACTGACTTAGATGGGCTTCGATACTCCCACACATATTGCAGGCCTATGAATGCAAAACACATACACACTTACTTGGTGCAAAAAGCAGGTGTCCTATATTTCTATTCTGAGCTGACTCATAAAACGTACCACACGCTAAACAGTATTTGTTTACATTCTTAACAGTATTCTATTCAAAACGTAATTACTCTTTAGCCACGTTTCATCAAACATATATGGGGAATATAATAATCACAATACAAAAATGTGATCCTGTCTGTGAAATCCAGGCTAAAGTCTCAATCTAATCATGAGATTAGGCTCAAAGTCAAAAAATAATTTCACTATGATTTGATCTTTGACTTGTCAAACTTGTCAATATTAAAGATATCAAGGTTATATTTTCACCAAATGTTTTTTACATTATGTATGATGATTATATCACTTAAACCATCACTCACCAATAACTGTCTCAGTGATGGACTTCAGTTGTTTTTGCAGAGAGGGTATGGTCTGGATGGATCCATTTCTGGCAGTGTAGGCTGTTGAAACACATAAATGATTGACAGAGGCAAATGAGGCATTAGAGCTTTTTCCATATACAGCCCTTCTGGAAATGAAACTTTATCAAGTAACTTTCTAAGCTTGTGTGAACTAAACCATAAGATTCAAAACAATTTAACCAAAAATTAAAGCATAGAGTTCTTACTAAAGGCATCAGAAAAGAAAAAATCGTGGTCAAACAAATGAACAACAATTCTTTAAGTTTAAACACTGAACAAAAAAACTCAACAGCTTACCAGCAGTACGCTGCTTCAGACCCCAGCCAATCACAACGCATGGAATGTTCAATCTTAAAGCTAACTGGGCTCTCGCTCCACTAAATATTTTAAAAATTGGCAACTGGATGCACACCTTGTGCATAATGCCACAATACTTTTGCCACTTAGCATGACCCAAAAGTGGCCATACTGGGACCAAAAGCATCAATGATGTGCAACCCTCCAAACGTAATGGATCTTATTCCGTCAGCTGATCTTGACCTGACATTAAAGCACATGCTGCGTACAGATCAGGATCACAGAACTGAAAGCCTCAATTTTTTTAAGGGGCCGTTCACATTTCGCATCTTCTTCATGCTTGAATACATTATTTTAAATGTAGACACACTGCAGGCACATTCAAATAGACTCGCGTGTGATACAAGCGCACAGCAGGTCATGTGACAAGGACCAACAAATCAGCTTAAACGAACCAGCGAAACTAGGATGTTTCAGCAGTTATCATAGATAGCACGGCTCATGGTTGAATAGCCATGGCAGATGCCACAGAAGCGCAACGTCCCAAGCGCTTCGGAAAGGGCCCCGTGTTTTAGACGCGATATGTGGACGGCCCCTAACACTGCTCGAAGGAGATCAATGTTGTTGAAATTCTAATGTTGTTCAAACATTTTGTTGTTTAAATGGCTAAAACATTCTAATCATGTCTAGAAAGTGTCTAGTAATTAGCACCAATATGAGAACAGTGCTTGTGTCGTGTGTTCAGGGTTGAAGTTCCAAAGCTCTGAAAACCCGGAGGTGGCACGTAAAAGATCACCAGGGCTAGACGGAGCAAAGGGTCAAAGGGACATTTCTGGGTTCTGAGGGCAGGACTTACCTATGTCAGCATTCGGGGGTGACTGCTTTTTCTGTCAAAGACGACAAATGAAACCGTTGGTAGGGGAGAGAAAAAGAGGAATTAGAGATATATAACAGCATTGGAGGTGAAGAGGAGACTCCACCCTCCGGCTCCTCCTAAATTCTCTCATTCCCCTTTCCAATTCAAGAGCAGAGGGTGACCGTACGTGGACAGATGGACACTTGAGCAATAAAAGTGTCTCCTCACTAAACAGTGTCACAGGAGACTAGTCTGCTGCTAGAAGAACAATCACACTGCATCCATCCCCACCAATGGGGTTATATTAGGTAACACAGGATAAGGTATGATACAAAAGTAACGTTTTGAAAGTTTGTGGCTTAGTTTAGACTAAACATATTAGTGCTGATCAATCTTTTGCAGGATGTAAAAAAGCACTGTTGCTTCAGATCAATGATAAGACAATAGACATGAAATCTTAAAGAATATAAATTTAAAAAACCTACTATGACAAAGTTGCCCATACAAGGCAACAATGTTGATTGTGTGCTGAGCACTGAACAAGTGCAGAGCCTGCAAATTGCCAGCACAACAGACAACATTTTTTGGAGGAAAAATACACTGAATAAATTGTTTTAGTGGCATTTACAGGCTGAATGCAATGATTGGACAAACAATTTAGGGTCCTGCGACTTCCACAGAAGATTACATGTATGTATACGCATACATACATATTTAGACCACGCTGGATTTGAAAAGATTTTCAATCAGCATAGACAGTTTCTGGGGAAACAATTGCCTTTAAAAGAAGTCTTCCAGCATTTCTCCAACACCATGCCAATTACAATTGGTCACAGTGACATTGGATGCTGTTTTGGTTAATTTTGCAAAGCCCAGCCACAAAAAATTTATATTTCTGATATCTGGTTTGAATAAACCTTCCTAGTACCATCAACCAGGCCTATACAAGTAGTTTGCAGCACAAGCTGCCCAGCCAGGCTGAGCAGGTAACTAACAAGTTTGCTGTTGCATGCCAATACAGAGCTTCTGTGATGCAGACATAAAGACAAGCAGGAATATGGCTGAAATCATCTGATCTGACCATGTCGACAGTAATCAGTACTAATTTACTTAAGTATTTCTAAATACTTTCTAAATACTATTTCTAAAACAAAATACTTCTTAAACATAATCCCCTGATAAACCAGTTAAGAATACTATCTAATGTACATTAACAAAATTGGTTTGGTAAATTAAACTACTCAATACTATTAGAAAGGAATCACCTGACATTGATGTTAAAGTTCACGTGAAGTTCATTGTAAACATGTCATTATACAGTCAAAATAAATAATAAAATAAACAAAAAAACATACCTTTCCGCCAGCCCTGCCCTTCTTTTTAGGTTTTACGCGTGGGTCCATGCTGTGAGGAAAACAAATAGCCATACATATGTACTATTACTTTTATCGTTAATGTCTCCGGTGAAGAAAATGCATTGTTTGCGTTGTCAAAATGCGTTGTCAACCCGATGTACATTTTTTTTACCAGCACATTCTGGAGAGTTACTTAGTAAAAGACAAAATTAACTCTTGTTAACAAAATTAACACAAGATCAGACGCCGCTAAATTACTGCGATACCTGACTATAACATATGAAAACGCAATCACAGACGGTAAAACTCACTTTTTCTACTATTCATCTCTGGTTTAAACCTTATTAAACGTTTTAATTGTGACCATTACCTTACCAACCTTGTGTTTTGCGAACGCTTGTTTTTAAGACAAAAGGCGGACGAAGAAAACAGCGGAAACTGCGTAGTAAAGACCCATAATTATTTCCCTTTTTAAATATAAAAGTCCTATATTTGTACTAATGTAGAAATACACGCACGTTATCTTTAACAATGCTTTATATACTATACCGAAACCGTCGATTCTGTTTATTATTAGACACATTTCAAATTAATACAGCTGATTTTAAACAATACAACAAACGGGAACTTTTATTCTGAAGGGGAATTTAATTAACTCCCTACCAAAGACTGCCATAAAATATTTTCGTAAGTAAATGTATTTTTCACTATGTACAAATATATTTATATTACAGCAAATTACATATTTTGTGAGTGCTTCAATTTTCCTATATATCCAGAAAATTGTAAAGCAAAAGCAAAGAGTTTCTGTCAGAAATTTATTCAGGAATCTGTTTAACCAGTCTGGATGCTCAGCCGTAGATTTTGAAGGACCTCTAATGGCTCAACGGCATGAGTGATCGTTTGTGGACATAGATATAAACTTATCGAAAGTGAGTGGAAGTGCATTACTTGCAATGGGTTTAATTTCTGATGATCCAACAATTAGGACTATGCACAGCTACGCTTATGCGTTTTGAGGAAAAGCGTAACGACGATATCACTAACTAATGCATTCGATTTGTATCTGATCTGTACAGTGTATGTTTATGATGTGATGCCTCATCATAAACATACACTGTACAGATCTGCTGCGGTAAAGCGTTTAATCATCTGACCTCAGATATTTTTAGAGTTATGGTTTGTGTTCTTAAAAGCGTTGTAGTTGTGATGGAAGTCCTGTTAAACGCCTGTGTGTAATGGGATTGATAGAGGAGCTGGACCAAACTGTCAAAATCAGTCATTAACCATGTCCCCTTTTTGTATCGATTTGAGACTTTAAAATATGGTGTTTAAAATCCTTATTGTTACATTTTTGTTACAGCTATTTTTCTTTTAACTGAAGAATGACGAAAAAGCGAAAAAGGCAAGATGATTTCCAGAAAGTTAAGCTAAAGGTTGGCAAAATAAAGCCAAAAGCTGACAATGCAACGAACGTTAACTTCAGATCAAAAGCTATTCATCTACCAGAGCAACTAAAGCATAGTGATGCAGGACCAACTACACACAGGCTGCTTGGTATTAAGGTACGTAAATAGACATCAATACCTGCTTCATATCTGCCAAATCCCATCATTTAGTCTTTATGAAGATTTAACTTTTCTGCAATTCCCTCTTCCTCAGGATCTGTTGTCTCAACTACACCACTACAACAGTAATGTGAAGCAGGGAGCTCTGGTTGGTTTGAGGGAGTTACTGTCGGCTCACCCCACCTTAGTCGAACAGCATGCATCCACAGTCCTGTCCGAGGTGGCCGCGCTGTTTACAGACAAAGACGGGACCGTGCGGGCTGCCGCGGTCCGTCTGTTGCGCTTCATCGCTCAGTGCATCCCCGTTGAGCGTGTGACACCCTTTTTTCCTCTGCTTAGTGCCCACCTCACCTGTGCCATGACTCATATCTCAGACGGCATCCAGGAAGACTCTCTCCGGGTCCTGGATGTGCTGCTTGAACACTATCCTGGACTTCTGTCTCAGAGACATACAGTTCTGCTAGGCAACTTTCTAGAGCTCATCTCCCAGAGGCGAATGGGCAAAAAGGGCGGAATGGGGCAGGAAAAGTCAGGGAAAGGTGGCTATGCTTTGACCATAAGTACAAATCGCTCCATGACAGCACAGCAATGGAGACTTACTGTGTTACTTAGGTAATTAAAGAGAATAAAATAAATTTCTTCACTCTTAGGTTGTTCCAATGCCTTATAACGTAGTTTCAAAACATGTTTTACAAAAGAAAAATAGCATTTTTAAAATCAAGATGTTTTGAAAGTGTTATGGTGCAAGTGTTGTTCATGGTGCATTTTGTATACAATGAAAACATACAATGTTGAGGGGATGGCCAGCTGTACCATGTATAAGGAATGAGTTATATTGTTGTATTATTATTTACCTTATCATAACACCTTTATTTGTGCACGGCCACAGGTTGGCCCGTTTCCTGCAGGCAGTAGTTGAGGAAAGGCCGCTGCAGGATGGTGTGACTAGCATGAAGGGTCTTGGAATATGGGCTGGAGAGAAAAGCTTAATGACATCTGTAGATGTCAGTTGGGAGGAGCATGTCCTTGGCAAAGGCAGAATCCAAATGTTTGAAAATTCTGGAGCCACGCCCACCCCACACTCCACATATCGGCTAAGGTAAGTTTGATTGATATAGTAACAACTTATTCCTTTTTGTATGACCAGTGTGTGTCCCATGTAGGTCCACTAAATTTTAAATTTAAGGTATCAAAAGTCCATCTGTTTTCTTACTGTGTCACTATTGACATTTTGTAACAACACCATGGCTTTCATGAGTAGCCATTTGCTTTGGTACAGAATAAACACGTACACAGACTCCAAATGTATCATTTTGTGGCATTTCCCAGTTAGATCAGAAGAGAGAAAGTCTGTGCTTCTCACATGCGGCTCTTGTTGCGTTGGTTTTGTCTAGGCCGGACTCCAATGATCCAGGGGCTGGGATGAATAAGGAGCTCTGCTCAGCTGAGACCGTGCAGGGCTTTGCAGGAACTCTGGTGCCTCTGTTGCTGGAGGTCTGGGTAGAGGCGGCAGGTGGACAGCACGTGCAGACAGACAGTGGCCACCTGCTTTCGGCAGAGTCCATGGCTCTTATGTTTCAGATCCTCACCATCCTTCAGTTACTGAGAAGCCTCGCCCCACAGAGAGACCAGCAGGACATACTGGTACATACACAGATTATATTATTATATTATAATACACAGGTGGGATCACGGAAAATCGGACAAAACGTTTGGTACATTGCAGGATGCCTGGTTTAGGAACTTGTATCTAAGTGATTTCAAACAACACTTCATGAAAAACTTCCCATATGGTCTGTTAGAAGTGGCAAGACACAAGAAGAAAGCTGATGGAAAGAGGTGATTAACAAGAACAACAGTGCAGATGACTGGTTCCATGTGTTTAGAGTGTTCTGTCTCAACAAATTGGGTATGTAGGGTTATTATATATAATATATTTGCCTTGTGTTCAGGATTGGGCAGCAAGCAGTAGCTGGAACTCTTCCCAGTAGCAATGTGGAGCCGTTGGCCCTAAACGTCACATTGTGCCAAGTTATGGTAACGCTCAGTCTTAGAGACCGTGATCATTTTGTAGGTGAAGATGCAGACTGGCTTGGACAAATCAGAGCTTTTATTAGGGAGACATTGTCCAGTGGGGGCAAACTGAGCTTAAAGCACCTGGCAGCCTTACTGGAAGTGGTGTGGAGAATGATTGTTACCCAGCGCAGTCGTGGTGAGAACATTTGCTTTATAGACCGGTGGAAGATTTTATAGTTTTCCAATAAAATTCTGTGTATTGTATTGTGTGTTGTGGTAAATAAACCTTGTGTGTGTTTCAGTGGTGACCGAGGAACTCCTGCAGGCCGTGTACATGCAGTACCAGCAGAGAAACCTGAGTGTGAGTGTCCGCACTCTGCTGCTGCACTTTTTCAGTCAGCTTTACATTCAGGAGCATCAGAACCACCCTCATATTGCCAGGTATAGACCTCATAAAACCATATAATGAGCCAATCATAGCTGAAATCGTATGCTGTCACCCTATATCTCATTGGCCACATGTCCGTAACTTTTGCAGTAATTGCAAGACTGAAACCATAAAGTTCTTTTATAAAATTCTCTCTCTCTCTCTCTCTCTCTCTCTCTCAGGAGCAGTACTCTGGCACGCTGGTTGGCCTCACTGCCTGTGCAGCTGGTTCAGCTGGGCAGCAGGAATCCTCAGCTCTCTGCACGTCTTCTGGAGACGGTGCAGTCCGCCGCCGCCAGGGGCAACAAAGACCTTCTGAACAGTCTGCAGAAACATGCCTGCAGTCTTTATGGTAATCATGTACACTCATACCCAAACAACTGTATAGCGTGCGTCTTTGCTGCGTGCGTGTGAGCACGAGAGGTCTGTGCTTGTGTAAGGGTTCGGCTGGCTGGCTGGCTGGAAAAGAGATCATTAGACCGTTGGCGTCTCTGTAGTGTTGTGTTTCAGGAGCACAGCGCTCTCTTTGTGTGCGGTGACATCAGTAGCGTGCGTCAGCGGCTAATTATGTCTGTCTATCTGTGATCACTGACAGAACAGAACTTATTCTCCCGAACATACACGCACATAAAGACATACATTCATGCCGTCCCTATTGAGCTGTAGTAGTGACGTACATGTGTCGCTAGGGGGAGCACTTCCTTTTCATTTCCAGTGTCACAACCAGAGTAAAGAATTGGTTTACAGTAATATTAAGGAATGGTTTATTAAATTTATCAGAATTACTGCTTGGAACATGTGTTCTTTTTAAAAACAGCATATATGTTATGAATAAAATGATGACAGAATTTTCATTTTTTAACATTTCTCTTGATTGTTTTCTGTATGATGTATGTGTGTCAATATTACAGATCCACAGGATGGGTGTGTGGTGGTGTTGCCAGTGGAGTCCCAGAAGAGGCTTGTTCAGATTCTTTATTTCCTGCCGGTGTTTCCCGCAGAGCTGCTGTCCTGCCTCAGCCAGGTCTGCAACGCTGGGAGAGTGTCAGCCAGCCTGGCCACCACGCTCATTCGCACCATACACCTGAGGTATGATGACATCAGCATGCACTAATGCAAGCAGAAGTCTACTTCAGATACACTGCTGTGCACAGGGATGGGCCATGATGGTTGACAAGGCCTCTAACAAACACATAGTCAACTAGGTTAGATTTTTAGCAGCCGTGCTGTAATTTCTGCTTTGTTTGTTGTGTTAGCTTAAAGTTGTGTTTTAAGATTAGCAGAACACCACTACTGCAGACATGTTTGGCCGGTGTGTTACAATTCTTATTTTTTAAAGGGTCAGTGAGCATTGTGTCTTTAAGACTGCGTGTCATGTATATAGTTCAGCTTTTTAAAAATGTCTTGAGACTCCAGTGTTTTGTTACTTTGTGCTCGATTTAGCTGTTTATTAACACAATAGCACATTTTATGTAAACACTGCTAGGAAAAGTGTACAATGGGGTTAGGTTACCCAAAACCAGCCTAATTATCACTAAATAACTATTACTCACAGAATACATGCATCTACAACAACAATACACACACTCTTGTATTAGTGTAGTTCTCCGCTTTGATAAATAGAGGTGCTGTGAGTCAGGTGACATCAAATATAATTCAAAAACAAAAATGGGGAAATAAATGCATTAGTGTGAATTTGAACAAGACTGGTTGTACATGTGCAGCTCAACCCTGGAGGGGAGTGGCTGTTTGTGCCTGTCTGATATCTTTAGAATGTCTGTCTGTTTTCTGCGACTGCCGAGAGGAGACAGCGGCTTTAGAGTTTTCACTGCTAATAGAATCAAACAATTTAACCAATCAGAGGCAGCCAAGCACTGTGCCACACAATCAAAGAATGCTCGGTTCCCCCACTTAACTCTGATTGGCCGTGACCATTAAACGTGATTGGCCGTAATGAGGTGGAACAGAGCCACGAGTCACTGTGAAGTGAAGCAGAGGTCACACTGCAGTAGGGTTTATTGTATACTGAGACAAAAAGTATTGATTTAAACCAGTTTCATAAACTGAAAGAAAATAAGTTGGTCCATCAGCTTGTGTCTTGTTTCCGCAGTGCGAAAGAATCAGATACATTGAAGCTGATATGGTTTCCTGGCTATTGCAGTTTCTGTGTAAAGATAAAAGTTTCTGTGTTGCCCTTTAAATGTTACATTTTAAATAGAGCCCAAAAATTAGAATCGTCATTATTTTTCCAAACCATTATGACTTTATCAGTCACCATTCACACGTTGTATTTTGTTTCCAAACAATAAAAATGTAATATGGGTTTGGAACAACATGAGGGTGAGTAAAAACAGAATTGTATTTTTGTAACAAACAATCAGTAACCTTGTACTGTGTTTCCCTTGATTGTAATACACAAATCACTTGTTTATAACTACACACTGAAAGGACAACAGAATTTGTGTTCGGTGAATGTGTCTTGAGGTAAACAGATGAGATAATGGATAATTGCCAGAATGTTCCTCCGTGAATTCCTTCTCATGCTGAGGGCCTTAGGGTTTGTGTGAGTACATCTCCATGTGTATCTTTGTGACATGCTGTGTTCCCACTGCGTTTCTTTAGTCACTAGCCTAAAGCCACTCTTTTATTTGTGGTTTTCCCTTAAATCCTAATGGGAATGATGTTTGAGAACACACTGTGACAGCGTAACATCAGCACAAGTCCCTGTGTTGTGTGTGAGTGTTTCTCTGATACACTGTCTTTCCTGTGGGCTCTCTGTTTGCTCATGAGGAGAAAGACTGGAGAGTGGTTAGCTCTGTTGCTGGGGTGCTCTGGTGCCTACAGGGGGCAGTATTACTCTTTTGACGAGTCATGAACGTGTGTCTACTACATCCTGCATATGCGCTTTAATATCGGACTCCCTACTGGGAGTCATACCAAAAGTTAGAAACAAAATGCTATGGCAAGTGAATTAACACCGACTGCTTTTGAAAAAGTCTGGATCGGTGACAGAATTCCGCCGCGATAAGCAAGCATCACTTAACACTGCTTCTGTTCGTAACAGGCCTGCGTGACATGCCTTTAGGAGAGCCAATCTGTAGAACCGAATGTTCTGTCCTTCAGGAGAATGTAGCTTTGATCACATCAGAATAGCAAGACTGAATAGTGGTCATCCGGTGCAGAAAGCGTTGCTAAACTTAGACAAGAACGGTTAATAGTTTAGTGATAAAGTGTGTGGGTTGTTAGGTTTGACACGTGAGTGTGGCTGGTGCGCAAAAAGAGACTAAACTTTTTTAAACACATCTCTCAGTAACTGTGATGAGTTGGCGGATATGTGTGTTCCTGTAGCTCAATTGGTAGATATTGAGCTACAGGAACACAAATTGGTGGGGCATGTGTTCCTGTAGCTCAACTGGTAGAGCATTGAATGTGCAATCTTGAATGTAAGTCTTTTCGGATAAAAACATCTGCAAATGCATAAATGTAAATGTGTTTGTGTGTGTGTATTTGACCCATTTTACTAATAGATTGAAGGGACATAAGCCTATATTTATTAAACACATTGTATGATCACAAGAGAAATGAACACAAAACAACTGAAAGATCAGTTATTCATTCATTCATTCATCGGCCTCGAGACTGATCCGCATGTATAAGAGAATATAATGGGACTGCATAGATTGTCCTTGAGTAGCTTTTACACAGTGACTCCCTTAAACACACACTGGCTCTATCAGATTTCCTTCTCAGAAAGGCATGACTAAAACTCTCAGTTCTAACAATATCTTGCTACCAGTGTTCACTGAAGCCTTTAATTCACACACACACACACACACACACACACACACCAATAAAGCCCATGTCTGTCTGACCTGGAGGTCCTCCTGGTCCCACTGCTCTCTGCATTTTAAAACAGCAGCCACAATTCTGGGTGATTCTACACTATTACAAACCAGCTGAGAAAGTGTACAGCTTTGAAAATGTTTGAAAAATGTTTCCAACACAGTTTGTTTAGGATTTTTGACTTAACGACTCTATCAAACCCATCAAATGCTATTAAGTTCTTGTCAAAATGTATACAGTGTCTGGAAACAAAAAATAGCTTTAAAGCGTTTTATGATTATTTTTAAAGATATTTGGTTGTTTGGATAATATTACAGATTAAGTATTTTGATAGAATTTTTTTTAATATGTCATATTAGCCAAAATTTAAAGCATTACATTACATTTACATTTACGCATTTGTCAGATGTGTTTATCCAAAGCAACTTACATCGCATTATACTACACATTGATCACTATACATTGAGTATGTGCAATCCCTGGGATCGAACCCATGACCTTGGCGATGTTAACGCCATGCTTTAACCACTGAGCTACAGGAAAGCTGTAAAAGCAATAGTTTGTAATATCTGTTTTAGGCTAATATTAGTTTAAGCAGCTCCTTATTGGGTTCACACTGACTTTGGAGTCAATGTAGATCACTACCCCAGTAGAGAGGTTTAGTAAATCAGTAAACATTATAGTGGACATAAAATGTATATGTAATGCCCTAAAGCTTCTCAAGAATGACCATGTGCTGTCTGTTATATTGTGAGGACACTGTAAGAGTGTTTCACTGCTCAGGGTGAGCGTGATGGTGGGCAGGAGGTTGATTTCAAAGGAAATGGAGGAGCTCAGATGGCCAGTATTTTTAGACTGACATTCTCACTGAACGCACACGTACACAGGTACAGTGTTAGATTGTAACAGGAGAGCGGACCAGTGCCGGCCCGCTGCACAGTAATGCGTGTGTGCTTCCCCTGCAGGTCTCCTCTGAGTGGCTGGTCCAGCAGTTCACAGGATGTGCCAGTGAGAGATGTAGATTACCTCAGTTTCTTCTTCACCACGCTAACAGGTGCACAGACATGTCGCATTCGATGATATGATTGCTGACAAAGCCCTTGGTATTGATAAATGACTGTTCCCATGATCCTTTGCGGCAGGTTTCTCCTGCGAAACGTTGCAGGCCCTGCAGCGCACAGATGAAGACTGTCTGCTGCCCTCGTCCACTCTGTCTCCACTCAGCGTGTTTGCCACCTCCCTGGAGCAGTTCTTGCACCATTGGGACGTGGTAGAGGTGACTGACTCTCTATCTCTCTCTCTGTCTCTCTCTCTGTCTCACTCATTCTCTCTCTCTCTGTCTCACTCATTCTCTCTCTCTCTGTCTCTCTCTGTCTCTCTCACTCACTCATTCTCTCTCTCTGTCTCTCTCTCTCACTCACTCATCCACCTGCCAGTCTGTTTTTCCATGTTCAGCTTCTCCAACAACTTGTGTTATGTCAGTTGTTCTCCTGTCAGTCTCTGATGATGGTCTCCAATCCCGTTGTCATCCGCTCTGTCCCCTGTGAGCGTCTCTCTTATTTCACATTTGCTATGTCAGTTAGTCTGGCTTCTGTCAATCATTCATCACTGGCTGTTGGCTGCTCTGGTGTCATGCTACCTGTCCGTTGTCGGCTGGCTTCATTCACATAGCAAGGCTTACAAAGGATCAACGCAAAATTTACATGCACCAAGTAATTTTCCTCTCATTGAAAGCTAAATGCCATACTTGGCAACAAAATAACAGCCAATCAGAATGATATAAAGTGAGGCTGCCTTCAGTAATTGTTTTAATACTTTTAGGACACTCTTAGGAGAGTGTTTGCGAGCCAGTCCACTAATCAGATTCAAATCATCACCTGTGTGCAGCTGTTAAAACTTCACTGTTCCTCTAAGCAGTAAGATGTTCGCTCGGCTCCGCGCAGGTTGATATTCCACGCAGAAGTGTGTTTAAGTTTACCCCCGAAGAGAGCCAGTCTGTTGAGCTGGTGGAAGGTTTATCGCAGCCGTGTAGGTGTCTTCATATTTCAATAAGGGCTGGTTATCAGAACGCTCCTGGCTAAAGCAAATGCTAATGCCAGGTAGCGGACACCATCACCGCCTGACATTTTACACGGAAATTAAAACTCAACAAAACCACACCCTCGGGCGAGGGTCTGACTCTAAGCGCCCCCTCCCTCTGCTACACACACACACACACACACACACACAACTAATATGAGCTAATTCCTCAATGCAATTTTGTCCGGACTTTCATTTTTTGTGTCCGAGTCAATCAGACTGAGGGATGGCTGGTATCTCTGTGGAAACAGTAATGAGAGATGACGTGGGAAATGATGCCAGCAGGTGAGGCTGATGCAGAATAATGGCTCTTAATGAGGAGAAGAGGCTGGTTTCTTCCCAGGCACGCAGGCACACAGAACACATTTCTCTCAATGCAATAACGTAAGCTTAATTAAAGATTATATTTAAACCCCTCCACATTAAGCACCTCAAAAACATCAAACAAACTTCAGCTAGATAATAAAACTTTAAGCACAAGTTTTAATTACCTTCTCAGCCTTACCACAATACTACGATATTAAATCATTTTAATTTTTAAATATTATTAGATAAACTTTTTTCCCAGTGATTACTTTATTGGAATATACTAAACATGGAGTAAATAGGAGCGAAATTCAAAGGACTTAATAATAATAACACATTTTTAGCACCTTGTTCACAGCTCTGCTCAAACATCTTAATGTGCTAAAACATAAAAAAAGAAACAAAAGCGCGCTGGTAAACCTGTTGCGATATCAAATAATCACATTTTTAAATGAAATTCTCATTTTGTGAGTGATTCTCACTCCCTGATCTATAGCTTGACAATTAGTGTCAAATTAGGCTTGTGAATTGTGTGCGCGCGTGCGTGCCCGCGTGTGGCTGCTGGGGGTCCATTCCTTTATTGGCAATCAGGCGTCTCTAATCTAAAGCATGTGTAATGTGTTCCTAACACTGTTAGTCTGATTAATGTCTGATAATAACCTGCTCTGAATGACATTCCGCTCTGCCTTCAATTTAGACTAATCTCTCCTAATGCGATTAGCACTATTAGATTCCTCACGTTCACTCACACACTTATTTATTGTTTGTGCTCATAAAATATCAGTTCAGAGTGACAGGGCGTTGCTAATCTGTCCAATGTCAACTTCAGTTATGACAAAATGGATGCAGTGCCGAAGTGACGCGTAGACTGTTGTGTGTGTGGTACTACAGGATTCTCTGCAGGCTCTCTTTTGTATAGAGTTTTATTATAGCCTGACCTCAACCATGTGTGTCAGAGGTTAAAATGTTGTACAATATAATGTTGTATATTGATGTATAATTCAAAGCTTTATATTCTTTGTTGACCGGAATAAAAAACACGTCTGTCTTCCAGTTTGTAAAATGACTGATGAAACTTATTCACTGATTGAAGTTTCTTTCTACCAGTTTGTTTTACTTATCTTTTCCGATTTTGTTTCCCAATTTAAGTTTTAGAAAATTATTAACAACACATTTGAGGGGATGGTTAGATCAAAAATGAATTTACTCACCCCGCTGTTACTGCAAACATGGACAACCTCTTAAAAGTAAAAATAATTTTTTTTGGGGTGAACTCTATTTAGTGCAGATTTCCATTAATAGACAGTTCAGTTAACTGTTTACCTGTTCCATTCATTAACATGACTATACTGTCTTTATAGGAGGTGTGTCACTGTCTGGAGACTCTAGGTTCTCGTGCACAGTGTTTTGATGTAATACAGAATGCCATCATTAAGAATCTGGTAAGTGATCAGATTTCCCTTTTTTTGCTGAAGCAATGTTGTACATAAATGTATACCAGTCAACTGTCACCTGAGAAAGCATTTTAAAATCAAGCTCAATTCTTGAATGAATTTTAATGTAGTAAATTCTAAATCTCTATTTATATTTTGGTCAATTCACTTCAAATTCACACTCGTGATTGAAATGGGAACCAATTCAACTCAAGGGTGTCATATAAGCATGCAGTGAAGTGAGGCATTGTGCTCATGGTGAATCTCTTTGTAGTGTGGACTGGCGGTGGTGCCAGACTGTGTGTGTGCTGCAATTCTAAGGTGTGTTCCCCGCTTGCTGGATGTCAACTTCCTGCCCAGTGACACGCTTCTCCACTTCCTGTCTGACTGTTGCCTGAGCATGCTCAATCTCCTGCTGCAGCTGGAGCAAAGCGCCCGCAAGAGGTGCGCTGACCAACACGCATGCGCCCACACACTGGAGCAAATATTTGTTTAGAATAATAAACTTTTAAACTAAAATGTACAGAATTGTATTGCTGGTGTCTGTTACTTGTAACTTGCGTTCGTAGTTCAATTAATAGCCAAAAATAAAAATTCTGTAGGATAGTTTTTTCTAGCATTTGTTTGCTGTGGTGTTTTAAAATGCGTTTGCATCTTTCCTTCAGGGATGCCGTGTGGGAGGCATGTTTTGCCGCATTGAGCACGGTACCGAGGCTGCTGCGATTGGTTCTGCAATCTTTCCGCATTTGCGACCTGTGTGAGGAAGAGCTCCCCCTGCTGGCACAGATTCTATCATTACTTCTTCAGCACACTCAATTACCCAACCATATGATGGCTAACGCGAGTCTACTGCAACACGTCATACAGGACTTGACGGTACCAAACATATAGTTCTTCAAACACGTCATATCACAATATTTATATTGCTGTGCGTATGCACTTTTTCACAAACCATTTGCTGTATTAAGCAAAAGTAATATGGTATTTATTAATATTGGACTGTGGAGGAACTTTTCATATGACCCCTTTAAATTAAATTGAGGACACAGTCTCATTGTTGTGTTCCTGTTTTTACAGCATTTCTACAGCGGAGAGACTCGAGAGCAGTGGCTGACTGATCTGCTGTACTGCTACAGTGTAACACTCTCTGGTCACCGTGCCAACATGGGCATCAGAGACATCTATTAACCACTCTGACCAATTACAGTATTCATCACTACAACTGTATGTTTGTTCTTTTGTTATAAATACAGTTGTTTTGTATGAAATGAGCACAATAAACCTTGTTATAATGTTGATTGACTGACTGACTGATTGATTAAATTTAGTACAAAAACATTTTTGGTACAGACCTGAAGTGAGAGTATTGTTTTATACAAAGTTGACTAAGATTCTGTCCTGTAATCAACAGAAATTGTAAAATTATGCAGCACTTAGGCCAAAAAATTGAATTTTTCATACAAACATAAAATATGAGAAAAATGTAACAAAAATATTTATAAAACCTTTCAAATGTATAAAACAGGAACATATAAGCCTGTTAGATAGTTCCGTTTTTTTGGGTTTCAATAGTTTAAAAAATATGAAAAATTCCAATAGCAATTCTCTTTTAGGATAGCCCTTCCATTTATTTCCTCAACGGATATTTTCCAGCATTCCTTTTGAAACATGGCTGTGCATATCTTGCAACTCTGGCAAGAAAAAGCATTTTTATGTAATATGATTCATAATATTCGATAATAAAATATGAATATTCCAACCCATTAAATAAATAGGTGGAAGTAGAATATAAAAATATAATGCATAGATCTGTGATGATGACACAGCAGACGCAACACTGAAAATGTGTGCAGTTTAACTGTGGTATAACGTTTGTGTATTTAACACTCTGTAGTCACTCATGCAGGTGGTCTTGTTACGCAAGGCATATCTCACATTTACAACAGGTATATGACCTGTTGTTGACAGAATCAAAGGTTATCTGACATACTTGTAGTGTTTGTGGTCTTAACCTCTAAACTCTACAGTAATCAAGTTGATACTGCAGACTTTGTATGTAAACCCAGATGATGCTGATTATACGAAGATCTGAATAACTCTGTTTCTATTTTGATCTTCCACTCATTCACTTACTATATGTCATAAAGATGCCATAAAGACCGCACACATTACATTCACTCACATGAGTTTTAATTACGTTGGTATATCCCTTCTCATTTAAATTACCTGAGATAGATTCATTCCCTGCAGGAATCCAAACACTGTCAGTTTTTAATGAAGATTTTCTGCACAACATATGCGTGTGTTTTGCCTGTTGGTTCAGGTTCAGTTTGGTGAGGTCTGGTTTCAGTTCTTGGTTCTGTTTTGATTGCCCACACTGGATGGGCACAAATAGTAGGAATATTGCTTTGCTTGACTGAAGGTGTCCGTGAGGCTCGTGCACTCGACGGCACTCGCTGGAGACAAAAAACACATTGCATCTTATATTTACATACCACATTTACAATTGGCAGAAATGTTTATCCAAAGTGACCTAAAGTGCATTTAGGTTTTACATTTTTTTGGATTGTGTGTTCCCTGGGAATCAAACCCATTACTTTCATGTTGCTAGCACCATGTTCTACCTATTGAGCTACAGCAAAACATGAAAGCAAACAGACTATAAACCTTAGTGTGTTTGTGTGTGTGTTTGTGCGTGTGTTTGATTTGGTGACCGGTCCAGCAGTAGGTGGCTTTGTGGGTGCAGTCGCACAGACTGTTTTTTGTGATTTTTGGCCGGGGCTACACCTACCCCAAATAAAAATGCATTGTGTCTTTAACATAGTTATATGCACATTTTCCGTCAACGTTAAATGAATACCTCAGCATTAATGTCACATAATATTAACATTTGACAGTTTGGTATCAAACATGCAGGTGTGTGTAAGCACATGTCTATCTGGCCACATTATAGAGGTGGGGGGGGAGGGGTTGGGCCGAGTGTGTGAGCAAGAAGAGACAGCTCGACATTCCAGCTGACAGCATTGAACTTTTCAAAACGCAGTGACTGTCAGGACAGATTGGGGAGGGGAACAAGTGTCTGTGTGTGTGTGCATTTGAGAATGAGAGTGTATCTGCCCTGCACAGCCATCATCACCTGTTCATGTCTGCTGAAGGTCAGGAGCTGTTAACTGGGTTGAAACTCCACCTTATCAACTGATTTGACAGGAGGTGTGAGCTTGTGTCTTTATGGAAAAGCCACACGCTAACAAGACCCCAACAGTCTTGTTAGCGATCCTTGTTATTGCTCATAGTTTTAAGCTTTAATGCATAAATTGCCCTGCAGAGTTTGTGCTACGAATAACATTTAATATATATTTACATTTACATTTAGTCATTTAGCTGACGCTTTTATCCAAAGCGACTTACAAATGAGGACAGGAAGCAACTTCGATTACAATAAGAGACAACAGTGAATAAGTGCTATACACATGGCTCAGGTTTTTCAACACAGTATAAGATTTTTTTTTTTTTGACCCCACGTAGAAGTGGGGGTGTGTTAGTAAATTAGTCGCGGAAGAAAAGACGAAAAAGATGAGTTTTTAGTTGTTTCTTAAAAATGGCT